>WHYT01014043.1:79295-99592 GCA_009806455.1 Tetrax tetrax
CGTGCACAAGCAGGGCCGCTTTTCTCTCCCCAAAAGCTTACGGCTTCCCAGGAAAAGCATCCGTCGAGCCTACCGGCTGCATCCCGCCTGCAGCTCCCCCCACCCCGCGCTTCCTCGCGTCGGCGTCCCGGCCGCCCCCCGGCTCGCCCTCCCAAGGGAGCCCTGTCCCGGCGGGGAACGGCAGAAAGACGGGAACCGCTGCTAAGAGAGGAAGGAAAACCCGTTTTTAGCAAGGGGACTTTTCCTTGAAAAGTCACTGAAAATGGGTAACCGCACGGAGTCTTCGAACATGATGCGTTAAAGCCTGGTATAGTTTAGCCCCAGGCAAGGTAAGGAAGGAAAAACTGTACTTGAGGCTGGCTGACAATCTTCATCCTTCTTTTAACGGCACACATGTCGGCTCTCTCTCATAAGCAGTAAAACTGCCTTTCAGCCATTAATTTGAGATTTGTAAAGTTATTCTTTACTTTGGACAAAACCAGCCTCCCCCCACTCCACAGGTACAGTATTAGAAAGAACCCGCTTGGGGGGAAATGGCACGCTTGACACCCAAAGCTTGTTTTTGGAAGATTTAGCATGAAAAGAGCAGACCAGATCCTGACGAGATCCTTGCCAGTTCTGGTGAGCTTGTACAGAATTTAGTAGGAGCACTGTGTGTGTTTCAGCAGCATCAAAAAGGCACAGCTACTTTCTGTGAGATTGCTGCAGAAACATGTTACATTTCCCTCTTAGTTCACTTTGTGGACATCGCGGCTTCCAAAGCCGGCTATGCTTCATCCCAGTCATTACACTGGAAACTCGTACAGCCCAGCCTTCGGGTGAGACCCGTAGCAACCACAGGAAAGGGGCGCTGATGCTGACAGCTCTCAACAAGTGCAGAGCAGGTGCTGGGACTGCCAGCCAATCAAGCATCCACGGAATGACCACACCGGTGTGGAGGAGCGGCAGGAAAACCACACTGGACCCACAGTGCTGGGCTCTTCATCCGAACCAAGGGAAGCCTTGTGTGCCCAGGACTGTTGCTGGGTGCAGTAAGGGGCTCTCAGTGGTCGCAGGGATCAGTCAGACCAAAGGGGATGTGTTACAAATTTCCTGGGTTACAAGGAGCAGCGGAGCTGGTACAGGCTGGGAAAGGAGGCAGGGTGAGGTGCGTAAAATGAAACGACAGAGGTATGCATTAAGGTATGAGTGTTTGAAGATAAAAATTGGTGATGAGGGAAAGGAAACCATGAGTACCATTGAAATTAAACAACAGAGGTAGACCCCACAAGAGAAATACTGTTCTCTAAGCGAAAAGTAAAGTAACTTCTTTTTTTTTTCAGACTTGGGGGTAAATGTGGATGGAAACAGAAGCAATGTTTGGAAATCTAACCCGCAGTCTGCTTCCAGGAGCCGAGCACAAGTCCACCTTGCACCTCAGTGCCATCAGCCGTGCTTGTGCAGGGGGCCAGCGGCCGCTGTGCTTCCTTCTGCTTTTGGACATGTATTCCTGGATAAATATTCTTTCTCACCAGAGGCTGTCTCCAGCTTGCCTGCCTTTTATTTTTCAATCTTCAATGTATTTATTTTTTATCAAGCTGCTGTTCTCACTCCCTCTTTCTTGCCTGGCATTTTCTCACCTTCCTTCCTTCCTTTCCTCATTCCCATTCCAGAGTCCGACATTAATGCAAGAGCCAGGCTGACTTTGCAAGGGCTACTCTAATACTCATCTGACTCAAAACCACAGCCTCTCTTTTCCTCCTTCACCTCTTCTTCATCTTTACAGAATCTACGGGAAGATCCTCCCAGTATCTATCATTTTAAATTGGCTTTTTCCCTTTTAAGTGTTCCCTAGTTATTTTCCATGAGACTTTATTTTCCATTTTATTCTCTCTCTGGTTCTTACCAAGGCGGTATTTTCATCTTCTTTTATACATGCAAGTCTTTAATTTAATAGTATTTGAGTACTTACATTTCTATTGATTAAAAACTCCACTGACTGAAATATTAAAATCCTGAAAAAAAAAAAACCAGGACTCTATGTGTATGTCTCCTTTTAAAAGTTGAGAGTAATACTTATCTGAATTTCTCAGGCTACCTGAGTCACAAAAGCCATGGATACAATCAGGATACTTGGATGCTTAATTTTGCTGACTCTGGGTGGGAAGAAAGCACACCCTGAAACCTAGAAATTTTCAGGCAAGATGACACATTGGTTGTGGTCACCTCCCTGGTGTCATGGGGTGCTCCACCTTGATGGCCTTCACCCATTCCAGCAGCTGCACCGCTGCATAAAATGTAAACCCACAGTTAAGCGGCCTGAAATATTAAGGCATATAAAGGTTGAAAATCTCATTTAAACTTAGTGGAGACCAAGTCTGGCTTCAAAATCCTCGGAAGAACTGTGCCAATGCCTTTACACCAGCTTCCATTTGGACCCATCCCAAGCCCTCACACAGCACAATTTGAAGGAACGTGTGGATCACTGTGACAGCGCTTGCACAAAGGACTAACAAAAATCCTTCTGCCAAATTAAGTGCAGATGGAAAAAAAATCTAATCATGCTTTCTGGAAATATTGTAGTTATTGGGGCTCCAGTTAAGCATAACCTCTGAAAGAAACAATTTTGTCTCCTCACCTGTGAAATTATCAGTAGAGAAGTGAATCTTTTGACTTTGCAGAGGATCAGGTTGCAAGTCTGCATCGGGGGCTAAATATTTCCCTGATTGAAACAAACACAAGTGTATCCGAAGGATAAACATTTGAATAGGATAGAATAGTTCAGTTGGTAGGGACCTGCAGTGATCATCTAGTCCAACTGCCTGACCACAGCAGGGCTGACCAGAAGTTAAACCATGTTACTAAGGGCATTGTCCAAATGCCTCTTTGTCCTGGTTTTGGCTGGGATAGAGCTAATTTTCCTCTCAGTAGCCAAAATGGTTTGGATTTCATATGTGACGAATGCTGACAAACACACTGATCTTATGAGTTGTCGCTGAAGAGACCAAGGTCCCTGTCCGGCTTTCCAGGTTTTGCTGGTGTGCAGGAAGCTGGGAGGGATAGAGCCAGTACAGTTGACCCACACTGGCCAAAGAGCGGATTCCATGCCACAAGCACCACGCTCAATACTCAAGTGGAGGTGGGTCAGTGAGCTGGTTCTCTTTTTCTCTCACTGTTTGGAATCATTCTGGGATTGTTTATAGTTGTTTTTTTGTTCTGTGATTGCTGCTCGGGACAGGCTGTAACGGTCACTGGATGGTGAGAAATTGTGCATCATTCAGGTTTTTTTTTAATTATTATTTTTTAATTATTATTCCTATTGTTTTTCCTTTTATTATTATTAACATTATTCATATACATATAAATTAATTTAGTAGTCACTTGAGGTAGCACTGCAGGTGAGGTACTTCCCTCACACTACCTGTTCTTGTGTCTAGAGACAGCAGTGGGTGCTCAGCTCCTAAATTGACTGTTGCAAGATTTTGATCTAGCAGTGGGGCACAGATCATAGTAAGGAATAGCTCTGTGGTTCCTTACAGTAATTACATGATTATGATGCCTTAACTGTAATCCTTTGATGCAGATTATGCTCAGCTCTGCGTTTCACCTACGTACAATGACATGGGTGAAAGAAAAAGCCACAACCATAGAGCGAACTGGTATCGAATTCCTAAGGGCATGGACAGTTTGCTTTAATTAGAATCTCATGCAACCGTGAGGCATATAGGGGAAGCGTTGTGCAGAGTTGCATCCATTCCCCACCTCATGACCTGTAGCACATTCAAAACCGAGCAGTACTACTGAAAGGCTTTAGTACACCCATGCCTACGCAGCGAAATCTGAGGCCAGCGCTGTACTTGGCCAGAAGAAAGAGATCACTTCATCACTGACATGTAGCCCCCACAAGCAGACACAAAGAATGATTTAAAATAGCTTTCATTTATCAAAATGCAGACCTGATGGGACATACAGCTAGGCAAAGCTGCACAAAGTATGGTCTCTAGAAGTACAGTGGAAAAACGTAATTGTCACCCAGTACTCATACAAGACATAAACCATGATTACAACACTCTTTACTTATACTTTCAGTATCTATCACTGCATTTATTTTTTGATCATTTTCTTAATTGGGGAAGTTAATACAAGAGTGTAGCCAATTGCAATTAATTTAACAGCATTGTAGATCAGCAAACTCACTCCTTTAGAAACACGATTAATCAGTATGTTTCTTGGACTAAGGAGAAACCTAAGGGCTTCCATAAAGCAAAATCTTCCACAGGAGCAAGTTTAAAAGTAGAACACATTAAACATTTAAGATTGTTGTCATTAAAGGTCTGTTTCAGTAAACAAAGGAGATCAGAAGCTAGTATTACGGTCATAAAATAAAAAGTATTTCTTTAAAACAATTATAGCAAACATTCCCTGAGAATTAAGGCTCAAGAACAACTATTGCCAGATTGTTTTTCTCTTACAGTGCATAAACGTTACAGCACATCCTCCCCATTCAAAGATCACGCAGGAAGATTAAAGGCCACAGTTTGTATTTACTATGTGCACTTTCTGGATGCACTCGTTTTTCAAGAGAATTAAATCTGGATGCAGCAACCCTCAGCACTGAAGCTCACCAGGACATGAGGGGAGAGAAGACAGTTAAGAAAAGGTTTAATCCACGTGCTGAGTGTGCGTGTTCAGAAGTCCATATTTTTTTTCCCCCCTTCCGTGCTATGTTTTCTGAATTTGCCCTTCCAACTGATAGGCTATGGCAGCATTCTGGAATATCTCCCTCCCTCCCCCTAGAAACACACATATAAAATACATATCCACCACCAAAATTTTCCACTTACTCAGACAAGTAACTTGTAGTCTAAGCAGAAAAGGGAGATAAAGGAGAGGAGTGGAGTACTACTGAAGTTGAAATAATCAATTTTAATGCCTAAAATTCGATTTTATGGCCCATGGTATTGCTGGAAGCTGTATGCAGCACAGCTTTATCATTGCATCATTCCTCAGCACACAGAATTAAAGTGCAGTAAACATCTGGAATTTGGTGCAACACACTGTCACAAAAAAAAAAAAAAAATCTACTTTTTGTTATTAATTCAGCTGGAGAAGATGGCATTCTAGAGTCAGTTTGCACTGACCCAGAAAAATGTAAGATCCTATCAGCATCCAAATTCTCATGTTGTAGAAGGGAGTTTCTTCCCATTTTGCCCTAACACTAAATCAATATATATGTATCTCCCTGTAGCTACCTGCTAGCTCCCTGGTTTGTTCTCCAAGGTAGCACAGTTGTTCTTTCCTTGCAACTTGCAGGTCTTAGTTCTGTTTAATTCTTTCTTTCATTTCTTCAAAGCATCCAGCAGACCTGGCAGTGTCTGCTATTGCTTGATATATGAGTGGTGCAACCCAGAAGTGTACCGCATTCATTAACAGGAGAGAATGAAAACCCAACCAAAGATTTGCAAAAAGTCCTTTGATGGTAAAGGTTGTTGATATGGGGTAAGAGCAGAAGGGAGACAGCTTTAGTAAGATTTTTTTAAAAAAACCCAATAGGCTAGCAGGAAACCAGGAGAGAAGCTTAATGTATACCAATGAGTATTCAAAGGAGACCGAAGAAATGTAAAAAACTGACCATCTCTACTTGTCCTAGAAAAACTCAGATGAAAATAACAGCATGTGCCCACTGAGGAGTGACAGTGGTCATGAAATGTACTCAACATACCTGTAACATGTTGGGCATATTCTTGTTAAGTATAATAGCTTGGCCACACTGGATCTATGCTTATGTCATGCAGTTAATCTGCATATACGTAGGTTCAAATGGTCTGCACATCAGCTCTCACTTTGGCCAAGCTGTCAGAGCACATTCCTCTTCTATCTCTTGAAAAAACTTTCTAAGTGAAAATAGAAGACAAGTCTAATAGAAGAGATGGTTGTCCTATCTCTAAATCTTGAGGAGTATGATCCAATTAATGTTGTATATATTTCATTTTTCCTAAGCGTTTTCTCTGTCATCAGAGTATCTTTCTGCATGACTTCATCAACTGTTTTACTCAAGGAGATCTAACGGAAAAATGCATTAAAATCATGTTTTCCATCTTTGCGAAGAGGCAATCAAAAAGGTCAAACAAATCAGCTGGCTATAAACCATGACATTTACTGTCTATCAAGAGTATTTGTCATATTGCACAAGAAAATACTGCAACGTGAGTCAGAGCAAGACATATAAATATAAATACATCTGAATTATACAAACCTCAGTGGACATTACAGTACTTCACAGTGAAAAGCTACTTTCTTCTTTTATTTTGTACAGTGACATTATCTCAAAATACACTCCCAGTTACTTTTATTCTTTATAAGGATCAAGAAGATTCAGGCCTCTGCTCTGATCATCAGCCAGACAGATGACAAGATTGTGTTGGTGATTCTACTCTAAAGACACCAGCTCATGTCTGCTATGGCCACTCTTTGGTCACTCAGTAGCTGTTGAACATTTTGCTGGCTCAAGTACTACCTGTACAGTAAACCAAAAAATCTCCACATAGTAAAGTGCACAACACTCCATTCAAGCACAGTTTTACTTAAAAAAGATTAGTGACGCAGTTGACACTTTCTGGTTGTGCAGGAAGAGAGAAAGGTTCCTGGTGTGTCAGGTCTTCTTCACTTTTTCTCTAGACAGGAACCATACATGATGGAGTATAGATCTTGACTAGTTCATCCCAAGCACAGTCCACCACCTACAAAGCAAAAAAAAAAAAAAAAAAAAAAAAAAAAAAAAAAAAAAAATCAATTTAGATCATTCATAAATGTCATTTTTACAAAAACCAGAAGGAACTTAGAAGAAATTAATGCACATTGTGGAGTTAATATTGGTTGATACCCCGATTTACAATGCTTCAAAATTATGTAATAACACGGTTTGGTTTTGTTTTTCTAAACTTTGTCTTAACTTTCCCAAGATGCATGAAAATTAACAATCTCTTATTTTTCATACTGCTCATGAGGAAAGTGGAGAAGCTTTTGGGTTTCAAATGATTGTTCCAAACAGACTAAAAAACATAACTGAGAATGAAAGGAAGGACACACGGAAGTCCAGACCTTGTGGTGTTTCCTCTCTTTACAGGGTCTCAGGACCCTTTTAGCACGATACCTAAACACTTCCTGATCAAATCTGAACTTTCTTATACTTGCAGGTATGGAAAATAGTTATAGATATTTTCTTAATAAAGAGCTGAGGAATGGAAAAACAAAGATGTTAACCAAAACGACGCAGAAAGTTTCTTGAAGAATTATGCCACAACGTCAGTCTCACACTGATAAACTATGAGATTGCTGTATTGTCTTTTGTTGAGAAGAGAGATGTCTATTTGCTCAGCACTGAGAACTGGGGTGGTAGTGTTGCTTCAAGCACTACCTAAACCCCATTGGTCTGATGAGAAGTGATGCCACTTGTGCCAATGGCATTTTATAAATACAGTGACTCATTCCAACATAACTGAAACTTATCTGAATTGCAAGTCCCAAGTTCTATTCTAGATGCAAGCTTGAACCTAGAATCACAAAACCAGAAGGTTAACCTAATTCTACAGCATTAAAAAATTTTAATAAATAACAAGATTCTACGGAAGATGACTATAGAATGCTTTAGGTTTGAAAATGATTTGATAATGCACTTTAGAGTCTGTAACAAAGTGAAAGGGTTAATCACACTGACAATTACTCAAGTAGATGATCTATAATACATATTCACAAAATACTGGGGGAGACAACAACTAAAGCAAAGGAAAGAAGAAAGAGTAGAGCTAAAGAGAAAAAGCTGATGAGCCCCACAATTATGTGCCATTTAATCTGGCTGAATCTATCTTCCATTGTCTTTATAATGTCCTTTCCAGTTGGGACCACAAAGGATACAGTATTGGATCCTTTACACAACAAGCTTCCTTCTGCTGCAGACTGCAGTTCTTGTTCTCTTCTAGGGCCAGAATGAACAGCTGCACACTAAAAAATTTGGAAATCCAACTTCAATATTTGATTTCAGACTATAATTAGCCCATTTTGTGTTTACTATATGGCACTATTATTCATTTTTATTGCTTCCTTAGCTGGTTCTGCTTAGTTATTTGAAGTGCCTTCCCTATACGTATACATGAATCAAAAAAACCTCTTGACAATGTGTCTGTCTACTCATATGACATAATAGAGCTTTGTGTAATATAACATTCTGCTGCATTGCAGTCCCCCTAATCACACCAAAAAGAAAATTTGGGTTCTCCACTAAATGCCATGTAGAAACTGGCAATCACATAAAACACAGGTTTTTAAAATATTATGCACATCTCTGGATCAATATCTGTATTTCTATAGGCAGCACTTTGTTTTCATAAAGAAACAAGAAACAGAGATAACATTTGGAAAAAATCCCATGGGAATTCCAACCTGTTATCAATTTAATTAGCATCCTTGAAGTAGCCTCTGAACAAATATAGTTACAGAACCATTTAATCTAGCACTACTAAAAATAAACAGGGGATATTAAAAGAGAGTTTGAAAAGGATCACTTGTGGTAATTTGCCCAACTCATTGACTTAATGATAGCATATGAAAGATGAAAACATAACCATCAAACAAAAGTAAAATAAAAGCTACAGCAAATAACAGTGTATCATGTTCTCCTGTGCAGCAAGGAGTCTATAATGGAATAATGATATCAGAAACCTTGATGAAAAGAACAGCGAACAGGTATGTATGGGAAACTGGGACACTACAGCATAGAACAGCATTACAAAATGCAGTAGCATTTCCATTTCTCCATAATACTTTATCCAAAATACAGCCAAGAGTGTAGGAGAAAGGGAACAATTGTAAGCTAACAGTGCAGCAGCCAGCATTAATTAACTGATGGACAGCTGCTACATGCCTCTTTGCAGTATCTCATAGATCATCACTGCCTCAAATACAAATGACTAAAATGAACCCTGGGATAAAGAGAAGTGCCTGTTCATGCAGCTACTCAATCAGTTTAGAAAATGTCCTCTCCTTTAATTTTGCCATTTTTCTTATGACCTGTCTTATACAATGGTCTTACCACCACAATATGCCTTTCCCCAGAAGAGGGGAACATAGGCTATTGAATACAAGTGCTTTAAAAGTATTTAGAAACGTCAGTTCTCATGTCACATATAAACATTTTTAATACAGAGTTTAAAATACTTTAGCCATTTTTAATAATAAACTAAATGGTACTTCATTTAAGTATTAAAATAGCAGCAGGAATTCTATTGGGATGAGGGTTGATCTAGCACACCACAGTAAATACATATGGCATTAAAAAAGCCGCAAGTTCTTAAAGCTGATATTTTGATCAATGAGATGATGTTAACTGACAGGTGGAGAAGAATCTCCTGTGGTAGGATGAAGAACAAAGAAAAACTGAAAAGGGACTCGCATATTTGCACACCTGATAAAGGTCCTCACCATTAGGAACACAAAGGTATGGAGGTTTGTCTTTCTGTGAAAATGTCCATTGTCTTGAGGACAAATTTTACTCTCAGATTGAAATAAATGTCACTGATTTCAGTATTTAGAGGGCACATGATTCACTTTTTCTTTTTTTTTTTTTCAAGCTGACAGGCAAACAAAGTAGAAGACAATTTATTTCAGTGGCAAAGACCTGTATAAATTATAATATCCTTATATTATTTTGGACACCTGTATGCCATGCAATTTTCATATCATTTATGAATACTAAATTGCTCTTGTAACTATAGAATAGATTTCTACTACAGCAGCTTTTAACTATCAGAAATTGCAGGGAAAAGGAGAATAACTGGAGCTTGTTTGTAAAACAAGAATATTGTACCTTACACTGACTACTAAATTACATCAAGAAATAATGCAAATAGAAAAAGCATTCTAAACCTGGTCATTTTAATTATAACTAACGATATATAGGACAAAGGCAGTCTAACAAAATAACGTTTACTACTTGTCTCTAATGCTTTGACTTCAGTAGTAAAATTGCAGTAGTAGTATATATGCTAGGGGTACTGTCCTGTTATTACTGCAGAATAAACATTATGCCAATTTATCTGCCAGTAGTGATTTAAGCAAGTCTATTTGAAGCACGTAAAATGGGGATCACTGTATTTGCTTCAAGTAAAGCCAAAAAGAAAGCAAACAAACAAAAAACTAGTCATCACAGGAAGTTGATTGCCTGACTAGAAAAATCATAGTTTAACTCAAATGAAACAGCTATCCTGCCTGTATTTTATTGAAGTGTTTATCCTTATCCCAGAGTATAACAATGTTTCCCACCAATTTATTTAATATTGACATCCATTCATTTATGAAAGCCATTTCCATTGACTCACTAATTTATTTACTCCTCTGACAAGCCCCCTGTTTCCTATTCATCACAATCATCTTGCTTTGCAATAGACTTAGACCTTTCCTAGCACCGGAGGGCAATCCATTCAGTCTAGTGCAATTACCTGCACGACATTCTGCCTCTTTACTCTTTGGAAGCAGCAAGAAAACCAGAGAAATCTCCCAAGTTAGCAGCTAAATTTTTTTTCAATATTTGAAGGCGTAATAAACCCCCAAGCCCTAACCAATACAAAATAAATTCAGAAGAAGAATTAAAAAGTTTGAGTTCAGTAACCCCTTTATGAAGGGGTTTAATCAAAAGAAAGTACACCTCTCTCCAGATTAGTATTTCTGGAAGTATCTTGGTGCCACTCAGCTTCCAGAGCGCTCATAATAAACCATAGGATAATGTGCAAATGTTTCTGAGAGTGACTCATTTCTCTTCACAGCTTTTCTCCATTCCAGTCCATTTTCAAGTAAAACTAATAAGTCCTGTCTTTTTTTTTTGTCTGTAGAAGAGACAGTGGAAAAATATTCAGTTCTCTGCTTCCATTAGTGTTGTGTTTCCCTTCCTCTTTTAGCGTCTTATCTTCTGTGTCTTTTCATACTAAATTCAATGGTCTATTTATATCATCATGTATTTTCCAGGGGTCTTGAACATCCTCTGTAGGCATGTAGGATGGAGACTAAGTGGAGATAAAGCAAGTTATCAAGTGTGTTACTGATCAAATTATTTTCACAGCTGACCATTAAAACTGGTTGGTTAAGTGCATAATGGATCATGCATGGGTTTAACTGCATTCCATACCTACTTTGCACTAGAAAATCCAAACCACCAGTGTGGCCTTTTGTTTGGTCAACAATTGCTGGGGTGAACCACACACAGTAACAACCTTTACGTGAGCCTGAAAGTGATGGGAGTTTGAAAATAAAACCTTTTTATTTTCAATAGGCAACACCAATAATTTTTTAAATTAGTTTTGAAAAAATACATATTGATTTAATTATTTTTTTCCAGTAAAGACAGAATAAAACAAACGCTGGACAAGAAGTTCTTATAAAGATCTAGGTTCAAACTACAGTTATCAGAAACAGATGTTCCAAATACTGCTTAAGAAATCAATTTCTTTCTTAGGGAGACAAAAGATAAAAGACTGGAGGGGCATTTTTTTCAGATTACAAAGATAATGTCACAAAGAACTGACCTAAAAAACAGGGAGCTGTCTCAACATTTGTTTCATTGCTCTGACATGAGCAATAGGGACTTGGTAATTGTGCTATACATTTCCAAACGCAAGTCTTCTGAGTGTGCATTTGATCAGTAAGGTGCAAAGGAAATTGAGATGTGAATGGCAGAGGTTAGAGAGAAATCCTTGGAATCTCCACAGAATTTGTAGCAATTCCTCTGTACTCTACAGATAGGAGGAAAGACATCAGCATAGTCCTTCAAGTATTCTTTTTTAATCGGTGAAGTCAATCATAAGTTCTGTAGAAGATATACTGGAGCTGCAAAATGCCTTTCTGTGCTTATACTAACCTTGGTGACCCCAAATGCAGTCAATTTACATGCAGTGAAACTGTGTTTTCTAATGACCTTATCCAGTCTTCAACCTCATCCTTCAGCTCAGAGTTAAGCTAAGTTCCTTCCTTTCGGGATATAATCACAGATAATCATAAGCCAAACAATGTTTTCTGTAACAGCTGCAAAATTGTTTTGTCCTTCATTGAGTTTCACTAGAGCAATTCACTGGGACTTCTCAAACAGGTTTACTGATCATGCAGAAAAGAAACAAAATCCACTACATTGACTAAAAGATGAGGCTCACAGAAGTAGCAAGCATTTGTAAACCACTGAAACAAATACAATGCACAAGCAACATACTTAGTAAGAAACTGCTGCCTCCCACCTCTTCTCAGTACTTCAGAATGAAATTTTAAGTGCATTTTCCTCTCCGTACACTTGCAGCTTTTACAGAATTGTGATACTTGACAGTAACCTTTCCAAACACCTTAGGATGAGAGTTCTGCTGATAATGGCAAAGAGTGACCATTACTCATGAACGGCTCGCTTTGACTTACACACTGAAAGTTTAATTTTAACAGTTTGGGAAAAACATACAATAAGCACCAGTAAGAAATGTCACCTCCCTTTCCCCCTCCAACTCTGTAGAGGAGTTCAAACTGGTTTAACATTTGCAGATGGTTAAATTTGATCTTTCCATGCAAAAATCCACTCTGAAATTAAGTAAAAGGACAGATGCTGTAGGATCTTTTTATCTCAAAGGATCACTAACTGCATAACTTTAGTAGCATCCTGGAGAAGGACCATAAGGAGAGATTAGAATGAAGTACATATAGTGATATAATTATAGCAACGTGATAGCCACAACAGCTGGGTGAAAGCTATCAGTTCCTTGGCAATTAAGTGTAAAAGATAAGAGCAAGTGATCAAAATAAAAAAGCAGAGAAAGTCTCTGTTTTTCTGTACATTTCCACAAGATGTAAGTCCACTTTTATATGAAACAGTCAACATTTCTGAGCCTGTTGAGGGTGCACAATTTAAATGAATAGCAAGATACATAACAAAACAGCCTCACTAAAGACATCATCTGCATTTATATTTGGCTATACTGGTTACGCTAACTTCAGCAGCTCCTCTCCCATCCGTTCCCCTGCTTGCAGTATTGGCATAGACAATATGGCACATTGCACAAGCTGCACATAGAAAACAGGTAGCAGAACAAACCTGTACACTGAAACTTGGCAGGATCAAACATTTCTCCATAAAGGTGGAGGAATTTAGAACTAGATTTCAGTTACCTTCAGAGGATGCAGCTCAAATGTATACAGTTTGGCTGTGACCTCCCTCCAACTAGTAAGGAATTACAGCTTTTAAAATTCTAGTGATATTGATACCATAAGAAAAGTCATGATACCATTAGTATAGCAACATTTCACAGGATCAACAGACCGATGCTACAAAGCAGGCACCTCTGTTCAGCTCTGCCTCTGGAGAGATGGAAGGAAGGAGCAGACTGTGGTACAGCACAACATGCTGGTCACATCCCACAGCTTTAGGAAGAAGAAAGTAGAGGTTCGGGGAAGCTGGATCACAAGGACAGTGTAGCACAGAATACAAGACTAGTGTCATGGGTACTGCCCTGGTATTATCAATGTCTCCGTATTATTAACGTGTGTGTATTGCTGTATCATCCATTCACCATCTCCAAATGCAATACAGAAGAATTACAGCCAGGCCCTTTCTTGCACTGATACATCCCAGAGCTCCAGGTGCTTTGAAGAAATAAGAGAAACCAGTTCTATATGAACTAATCTACTCTGGGGGGAATATTTACACAAGGTGGTGCAGCCACACAGAGGACTAGGGAAAACAAGTTTTCCTCCCAAACCACGTTGACACAAACAGCTATAGACAGCTTGCTGCCCATCTGTAGTATAATTACTACCCAAACTCACACAATCACAGTAAAAGAAAATAATAAAGGATTGCTATTTGTGTTGTACATAAGTTACTCTAAAACCTAGACTTTAACATGCATTCAGATAACAGATGACCTTTAAAAGTCCCTTCTTTGATTCTATGATTCTATTCTATGATTTTGGACTAGAGAACTGACATTTGATTTATCCTCATTTGCTGCAGAACAATTTTAATTTCCAAAGGGAGCACCTCAGTGTTGTGCATCATTGAAGCCCTGTTCTGATTTGGCATGTCACAAATGTATAATGTGCTCTTCACATATCAAGCATTCTAAGCCGCTACACCACTTGCCATCACTTCCGTTGAAAACCAGGTATCCTTGCAATTTAGGAACGTTCATAGCATAAAAGTACAGAGAAATCGAAAGATTCATCTCCTGTTCCCATTAAATACTTAATCTTGTTCTCAGCAGCAAGATACAAAGCCTGGCTCAATGGAAAGCTTTAATTTGTACTTTCCACTGACTACTTTACAGAGTTCAGAACAAACGTGAGGTGTAGGCCGAGAAAGGTTTTCAGACAAAATTCAGAGCTTCAGTTTTCCTTACGTTTGTGGTAAGCAAAATACAGCTTTAGTACTACAACAGAAAGGGCTGGGTATTTTTTGTTCCCAGTTTAAATTTCTGCTACCTATGTATTTTCTATCCTTTATATACTTATTGAAATCATTTCAGAATCAAGATAAGAAGTGAATGTTCACAGTATCTGTGTCATTGATGGATTGCCTAGAAGACAATTAAAATTAATTCATGACTGCCATATCACATTCAACCTACAACAGAAGAAAAAGGCTGCTTTTAAATAAAGCTGAACAAATAATACCCAAAGAAGTTAGGTTCATGCTAACATGCTGTAGGTAAGCACAGCACAGTCTCAGTAAGAGCTGGGCTTAAAGGAGCATTACATTCTAATTCAACAGAACATTCACAGATCACATACAGGGAAAGTAAAGATCAGGAGAGGCATGTGAAATCCAATGAGCTACAGACTACTATTCCAATAATTGGTCTAACACTATCAGCCCCCAGCAAGGAATAATATATAGCTGATTACCATTTCATATTCTCTATATGCATCCTATGCCTATCTAGTGTATACAGAAAGGAGCAAGCTTTAATTGTTTTTCTTATCCCCAAACTTTAGAACGAACTATCATGTCTGGTTTAAAAAACTTCATACTCTTAATACTGCTGACAAGGCAAATGGATTTGTTCAGTTCTTAATACTGTACATCATTACAAATTTAAAAGATTTTTGGTGCTTAAGGTCTTGTCACCGTTCCTGTGCATGCCAAATCTACTTTGTCTGAAAGCTGGAGTTGAGATTATTTTCTCCTGCAGTTCTCTCCCTTCAGCACTTGCTGTTTAACAGAGAAATACCCTGAATACCATGAGGACCATTTCTGTTTATGCTTTGCACTGTAAAATGCATATTTTTCTATGCGCCTGAAAGTTTGTTTGTTAGTTGTCTGAAATTGCTATGAACCTGACACCAACACTACGGTGGAAAAAAAATCCCCAAACCAAACCACAACTGATTTTATTAAAACGCAAAGCTTTCAACAAAGGCTTACTTCACATAGAGGCAGATACCCCAAAACAGGTATCCAACTCTTAATTAAGCACAAAGGAGTTTTCTGCTTCATCTAGCTAATGCTTACCTTCACAACCTGGAACCCGTTCCTTATGACCAGATCTCTCTCTCTCACGTTGCCTCCCCCTTGCAGGATACTGTACAAGAACCAGCTTGCCTGCATGTACCTACTCTCTGTCTGTGGATTCTGTTCAAAGCTCAATCAGTTCCACAGGAACGGTCTGTAGTTCCTAAATAAGATACTTAATCACAGTACCTATTTTGAACACTTTTTCAAAAGTATAGATTGTTTTTTTTTTCTTGATATGTAAAAGATACTTCAAAAATACTGTTGGCACAGCCAAAGAAAATATCTTCTGGCTAGACAACAAAAATATCATTAAGTACAAAAGCAAAGGTTAATGACCAGCATGGTACTTAATTTGACTACAGATTAATAGCTTGTCCATTATGAATAAAATACCCAGGATGCATGGAGGAGAGAAGTGGTTCAAATCTCAGGTTGTAACTACTCATGAAGCATACAGTGAAAATCGCTAATCAGAAAAATGCATGAAAAACAACAATCAGTGGGGCTCATTATCAGGTCTTGATAAAGAGCAGATATGAAAGCAAGCTACATATTGGAAACAGCAGCATAAAATTTAAGCAAATAATCTTTGCTGGATCAATGCAGAAGCCAGGAAAAGGCTGTATATGCTCACACTGGAAGCAACTATTTAGTAAGCATTCACTCTTTATCTTGTAGCTACAGTTTAATTCTATCACAGGTTTTTAAATTTCTTTTAAAATACCAATGTTTACATTTTGCATTGCTGTGATATCCAACCCTCAGAATACATTAAATCAACTCAATAGAAAAAAAAAAACAGAGGAATATTAAAGCTGTTGCAGATGCCAAACTTCTGCCTGGAAGGCACTTTGGCATACAGTGTATACAGATATGGATCCCAGATTTACAGATTTTGTGCATTGAGTCCAACATCAGACTTGTATAATTTCTGCATGGAAAAAAAAATACCTGGATGCATGAATACCCTAATGTAGATCATAGAATGGTTTGGGTTGGAAGGGACCTGAAACATCATCTAGTTCCAACCCTAATCTAAACCTACCCTCTTCCAGTTTAAAGCCATTTTCCCTTGTCCTGTCACTACATGCCCTTGTCAAAAGTTTCTTCCTATCTTTCCAGTAGGTCCCCTTTAGGCACTGGAAGGCTGCTGTAAGGTCTGCCCTGAGCCTTCTCATCTCCAGGCTGAACAGCCCCAACTCTCTCAGCCTGTCCTCATAGGAGAGGCGCTCCAGCCCTCTGATCATCTTTGTGGCCCTCCTCTGGACCCTCTCCAACTGGTCCATGTCCTTCTTATGTTGGGGGCTCCAGAACTGGACACAGTACTCCAGGTGGGGTCTCACCGGGGCAGAGTAGAGGGAGACAATCACCTCCCTCGACCTGCTGGCCACGCTCCTCTTGATGCAGCCCAGAATGCGGTTGGCTTTCTGGTCTGCAAGCGCACATTGCTGGCTCATGTTGAGCTTTTCCTCAACCAACACCCTCAAGTCCATCTTCTCAGGGCTGCTCTCAATCCATTCTCCACCCAGCCTGTATTTGTGCCTGGGATTGCCTCGACCTACGCGCAAGACCTTGCACTTGGCCTTTTTGAACTTCACCAGGTTTGCACAAGCCCACATCTCAAGCCTGTCAAGGTCCCTCTGGATGGTATCCCTTCCCTCTAGCATGTTGGCCACACCACACAGCTTGGTGTCGTCAGCAAACCTGCCGAGGGTGCACTCTATCCCACTGTCCAGGTCACCAGCAAAGCGGCTAAATAGGGCCAGGCCCAATACCAAACCCTGAGATATGCCACTCGTCACCAGTCTCCACTTGGACACTGAGCTGTTGACTGCAACTCTTGGAGTGTGACCATCCAGCCAATTCCTTATCCATCAGTCAAATCCATGTCTTTGCAGTTTAGAGACAAGGATGTCGCATGGGACAGTGTCAAATACTTTGTACAAGTCCAGCTAGATGACATCAGTTGCTCCTCCCTTATCCACCAACGCTGTAACTCTCTTGAAGAAGGCCATCAAATTTGTCAGGCACGATTTGTCCTTAGTGAAGCTGTATTGGCTATCACCAGCCACCTCCTTACTTTCCATGTACCTTAGCATAGTTTCCAGGAGGCACAGAGGTGAGACTGACCGGCCTACAGTTCCCTAGATCTTCCTTTTTTGAAATGAGGGTTATGTTTCCCCTTTTCCAGTCAGTGGGAGCCTCACTGGACTGCCACAACTTCTCAAATATGATGGATAATGGCTTAGCAACTTCATCTGCCAGTTCCCTCACAACCAGTGGATGCATCTCATCAGGTCCCATTGACTTGTGCACCTTCAGGTTCCTTAGATAGTCTGAAACCTGATCTCCTCCTACAGCAGGTGGTTCTTCATTCTCTCAGTCCCTGCCTTCACCTTCTGCAAGTTGGATGGTGTGGCTAGAGCATTTGCCAGCGAAGACTGAAACAAGTTGTTGTGCACCTCAGCCTCCTCCATGTCGCAGGTAACCAGGTCTCCTGTTTCCTTCCAGAGAGAGCCCACATTTTCCCTGGTCTTCCTTTTATCCCCAGCGTATCTATAGAAGTTTTTCTTGTTGCCCTTAACATTCTTGGCCAGATTTAACCCTACCAGGGCTTTAGCCTTCCTTACCTGATTCTTTGCTGCTCAGATAATTTATCTGTATTCCTCCAGGACTACCTGTCCTTGCTTCCACCCTCTGTAGGCATCCTTTTTGTATTTGAGTTTGTCCAGAAGCTCCTTGTTCATCCATGCAGGCCTTCTGGTGTTTTTGCTGACTTCGTCTTTGTTCGGATGCATCAATCCTGAGCTTGGAGGAGGTGATCCTTGAACATTAACCAGCCTTCTTGGGCCCCTCTTCCCTCCAGGCCTTTATCTCAGGGTCCACTGCCAAGCAGATCCCTGAAGAGGCCAAAGTCTGCTCTCCTGGACTCCAGAGTAGTGAACTCCTGAGGACCAGGGTAGATGGGTATGCACGCTATCAATTTTCTTTTTCCGCACACCGTAACTTTCCTCTTTCCAACATACAAGTGTATGTGCAGCTGTTTGTAGTCAATTAATTATCTATCATCAATGAGCATTTACTTGGCCTTGTTCCAAGAAGGCTATTCCATACATTGCCATTACGAAAGAAAGAATATCCATGTAGCAGCAATTGCAAGTTTGACAGATAAATCCTACAGAAAGAAGTCATACCTAGCCAGACAGTAAGAAACACCATCTACCGAGACCCATTCTGTAATGCAGAGGGCTCTTTCCAACTGGCTTATAATTAAGATGTAATCACATCCTCAATATAAAACAAAGAAAAATTCTCACCTCATTCAGACACATGGCAAAACCCACACCAACTTCGTGGAAAGCTGAACTGGGCTCAGAGCATGCAGTGATGTAACACTGTAAGGCCCTAATGTACCACACTATGCTTGCTGCTCCCTGTGGGCCCAATCCAGCCAGAATCACACCTATGCACTCACTTGGGATGAAGTTTTAATTCCCAGCAACTGGTCTTTAACCTATTCTTGCCCTGCCCTAATGAAAAATAACCTGAAACTTGAGAATTTTTTTTCAGCCTTACAAATTCCCCTATGTGGTTCACAGCATGGTCTCAAGAACAGTTACTGCAGCACCTCTGAGGCAACAGAATTAAGGGAACAAGGAACCAGGCAGAAATATTTTCAACATAGCATTTGGCTAGAATGGTTCCACATGCATTAAGCTAAGTATTTTGACAAACTTCAGGTTTCTGCTGTGTCCTTTTATCAGTACCAGAAATTACGATGGTTTTATTTGCTTTGTCTAATCAGAATTTCAATGTAGATGTTACAAGTCATTCTTATCTGGGGTAAAAAATTAATTTCACTGTGAATTAGAAAGGAATCTAGATGCAAATGATATCTGTGGCACATTAAATAGTGCATTAGTTACAGTTAACTCAGTGACAGTAATTTCTGTGTGAAAACTATAAGCTTTCTCATTTCAAAGCAAATAATTCACTTTAGTCTTTCTGCCTTTCTTGCCTGAAAAAAACCCAGTTCATACTACAAACAACAATCTTCTCTTTACAGAACAGAAACAATTGTAGCAACAGAAGCAGAGGAGAATCCTACCAAAACCAATACACAAGTAAGTGTCCCTGATAAAACGGGTTCCACTCGTTCATGTCAATAGCTGAGGATTTTAGAATTCTAACTATGTATTAAGCCTCTTCTAATACTCAAAATACTACGACAAACCAGGTCTAGGTATCGTGTGTGACACTATATGTCACTACTTGGCATTCTAAGCAGATGGAAGAAAGCTCTCTATCTCAGCTTGGCATTCTACGCTCTTCTCTATTAGTGTTTCTTCTGAAACAAAACTACCTCATTTTCCCTGAGCTCACTGTGGCTTTCAGCTATCTGATTTTGCAATTCTGTCAGTCCGTCCTCCTCTCCTGCCCAATGCAAGTAACTGCTTTATAAATGAAAATGGACCTGAAGTGAGGTTTATTTAATAAGCATTACGCAGACTCAATTCCAGAAGCTTTCTGCAATCTGGTGGCTCTTATTCAGGATCTGAGTCCTGCAGTCCAGCCGTGACCACAGTGGCTATAACAGGCAAGTGAAAAGTAAATTCACGTCAGCTCCTACCTGACCACAGTTGTGAAGGCTTAAATCCAGTCCACATGTAAATTCAGTATGATGCTCAACTGTTTCCAGCAAAGGGTCAGGTTTGGCAAAGTCCCAGAATCTATAGAGGGAGGGAGGGGGGGAGGGAGAGATAGAGAGCAGGAAAAAAAAAAAAAA
>WHYT01014043.1:110533-149665 GCA_009806455.1 Tetrax tetrax
TAGAATGGTTCCACATGCATTAAGCTAAGTATTTTGACAAACTTCAGGTTTCTGCTGTGTCCTTTTATCAGTACCAGAAATTACGATGGTTTTATTTGCTTTGTCTAATCAGAATTTCAATGTAGACGTTACAAGTCATTCTTATCTGGGGTAAAAAATTAATTTCACTGTGAATTAGAAAGGAATCTAGATGCAAATGATATCTGTGGCACATTAAATAGTGCATTAGTTACAGTTAACTCAGTGACAGTAATTTCTGTGTGAAAACTATAAGCTTTCTCATTTCAAAGCAAATAATTCACTTTAGTCTTTCTGCCTTTCTTGCCTGAAAAAAACCCAGTTCATACTACAAACAACAATCTTCTGTTTACAGAACAGAAACAATTGTAGCAACAGAAGCAGAGGAGAATCCTACCAAAACCAATACACAAGTAAGTGTCCCTGATAAAATGGGTTCCACTCATGTCAATAGCTGAGGATTCATGTCAATAGCTGAGGATTTTAGAATTCTAACTATGTATTAAGCCTCTTCTAGTACTCCAAATACTACGACAAACCAGGTCTAGGTATCATGTGTGACACTACATGTCACTACTTGGCATTCTAAGCAGATGGAAGAAAGCTCTCTATCTCAGCTTGGCATTCTACGCTCTTCTCTATTAGTCTTTCTTCTGAAACAAAACTACCTCATTTTCCCTGAGTTCACTGTGGCTTTCAGCTATCTGATTTTGCAATTCTGTCAGTCCATCCTCCTCTCCTGCCCAATGCAAGTAACTGCTTTATAAATGAAAATGGACCTGAAGTGAGGTTTATTTAATAAGCATTACGCCAGACTCAATTCCAGAAGCTCTCTGCAATCTGGTGGCTCTTATTCAGGATCTGAGTCCTGCAGTCCAGCCGTGACCACAGTGGCTATAACAGGCAAGTGAAAAGTAAATTCATGTCAGCTCCTACCTGACCACAGTTGTGAAGGCTTAAATCCAGTCCACATGTAAATTCAGTATGATGCTCAACTGTTTCCAGCAAAGGGTTAGGTTTGGCAAAGTCCCAGAATCTATAGAGGGAGGGGGGGAGGGAGAGATAGAGAGCAGGAAAAAAAGAAAATCAACCAACCAAACAAATCACAATTAAAGTAATTGAAAGGGCATTTAAAAAATATAATGCAAGATATTGACAAATCTGTTGCTGCCAGGGTATTTAAAAAAGCAAACTCATCCACTTAGGAAACATAACAAATTATATTCCTGCAAAGCCATCTGCTGATTTGCATAAATTAAACCGCACTGGGCAAAATCATCTTTGTCTCCTGTTGCAGAAACTGAGATCAAAGTTGGCACCAAAGAGAAGTCATTGGGACACTATTAAAACAGAATAAAATATAGCCTAGAATACTCTTGTTATGTTTTTTGATGGCTGGGGAATTTTATCCCTGAAAGGCATTAGCACAATTTATGATTTTTCTCAGTTTTTGGTATTATTCACTAGAGGGTCTTTATTCACTGAAAATTACACATTCATTTAGAGATATTTGTCATTCCCAGTCTCAAATTTGAGATTGTGTTCCTGTAAAACAGAATGTAATATTATAATTTAATAATAAATTTGTACTACAAAGATCAGTTGCATTATACAGTTATTCCACTGATTCACATTTCAAAAATAATATTTTCTTTCCAGGCTTGGTTGATACAAATACTTAGGAAAACAGATTTCTCAAGTGCTCTAATTCTCCAGCTACTCCCCTGTTAGATGCAATGTCCACCAATGTAGTGAACAGCAAGGATAAGAGAGGTATAAGAGAAGATGGTATGAAAGTATAGGTATCTCAGCTGCAAAAAAGGATTTGGGAATAGAACTTCCAGATAACAACACACTGACAGGAGAGCATATGAAGGGACAAAAGAAAGATTTGTTTTTCTTTTTTTAGGTTCTATATACTGCTTAGAAAAGTCCATAGACTGCAAGCACAGCACGTTTTGTGGGCTGGCAGCTTTAATCAAATTTTCTACAGCTCAAATTTTCTCACAGTGGTCAATCATATGCTTTACTACTTCTGTAACAGCTGCAGAGGGAAAAATACTTAATAAGAATAGTTCGTTATCAAACTACACTGGAAGCACCTTATGTTCAAACCAATTCAGGTAAAATAGCAAACAGTGAAGGCTGCAGGGTCAGTTTGTTTAATGTGTAGATGTTATTTCCTTCATAACCGAGCAGAGCAGTATCAGCACAATGGCTATGCCATAGCAACAACCCTCTTAACTTTTTCCTAGTGCCTGATATCTAAGATAAACAACTTATTTAGCAGGACAGAGGAGCAAAAGACCATCACAGCATTTTCATCCTCCCACCTTTGTTCATAAGAAGGTAAGGAAACAAATCTTGTTTCTAAGTAATAGTGGTAGCCTTCCTTACCATATTAGCTCTCTACTAACTCTTGAAAAACAGATATTCATAACTGAAAACTAAGATTAAAGAAGACAACTTCAGATCTACATGATCAAAATCTTAGAAGAGACTTTCTAATAAATTTTAAAAATAGTAGGACAATTTGGTGTTTGTTGTATGGAGTCATGTTTGCAAAAAGTCAGAAGCCGTATAGAGTTTAAGAGTACTGCAACTCAGTTCAAGTTCCACAGACTGTCCAGGTCCTTTTTTATATTATAATAATTACTAGTGAAAGTCCAAAAAATGTACAGTCTCAGGACTGAGAACCATTGATGATAAGTTAATAATGGCTCTCATAACAATTTTGCAGTCCAAAGTGAAAAACACTATCCACAGCTCAGCTTCGAAGACTAGCATGGTGACAACATTTTGCTCAGAGTGAATTTCCATCATGTTCTGAAGACTGAAAGCACAACGCAGGTTTTTCTAAGACAGCGTTTACCCAGCAAAATGAAGATGCACTCACAGCACAAATAGGTGTGCTTGCATTACTTTAACTGTAGGTGTACCTATGTGGTTGGCAGCATGAACTTCAACAGCAGAACAGACAACCTATTCCAGGTTTGTACAGCCACTTAGACAGAACTGCCATTTTTACCCATATTATGTACACTAAAACTAGCACTCACAACTACAGTCACATCTGCACTGACCATAGACACCCTGCAACCTATAAGAGTGCATTTGCTTAAACTTTTTTCCACTAGAACTGGTGAAAGTATACCTTTTCCCTCATTTCTTGGTAGGTTCTTATTTGTTTTACAGGTACTTCACATGCAATTCGTAAGCTGCACATATATTACAAATGGACTGCTTATTCTAAACAAGCCATAATGCGAAGAAAAAAAACCTGTCATCCTATGGATTTTGTACTTTGTACCACCCACATCAATATCACAGAGATCTATCTTGCTACATATATCTCCTGTGCTCCTCTACCAAAACACTCTTACCAAGTCTCAGTATAGTTTCTTCCACCATGTCCTCCTCCCCACTCTACCCTTACCTCCTGCCTCTGTGCCTTCACTACTGGCTGGGAAAAAAAGGCAGCAAGTATTATTTCAGGTTCCAGTCTCTGTACAGGGTACTACAGTGCATGTGTCGTGGCAGCCTGCTCCTGCACACTGAGGACCTGGCAGATTAGCAAGCAGATTAGACAGGTGGTGAATTCATGCAACATCTTTTGCCTTCCTTAAGGCAATACTTTGGATTTCCCTCTCTTGTATGCTCGTGGGTTTCCATTAAATTTGTACAAGCTTAGTAAATTTAGACTACAACTTTCCTGTTAAACCTAATTAAGTTTTCAGTAGGTTCAAAAGTTACTTCAAGGGGATGATTAAGGGAAAACACACAGATAGAAGCACGAAGAACATGACTCCTCAAGTGCATTTCCTTCTGGGGAACAACAACAAAAAATATTTATGATAAATACTTATGCATGAAAGCTTTACTAATGCTCTTAGGTTTCAAACAGAAGCTGTCTTCATACATTGCATTTTTAGGTGGGTGTGAATCGGCTATTTAGAGGCTGCCTTCCATAAAAGTCCATTAAACATTGCATATGCAATTACATCAGGCAGAGGTCACAGTAGCATATGTATACAAGTTCAACAACACTCATGTTAGTTTACTACATGTGTATCACACAATTCACTCTCCTGCTCCCATTCTCTAATCCCTGTGCAAAGATAGCTACCTGTAAAAGTTATTCCTGCAAACTAGAAAAACTTCTGCCTGAGCAGAACTTAGCATGATGCTACTTTCAGGTATACAGGCCAACGAGGGCAACATTGTTACTTCAGGCATTAACTGGGAATATCTAACTATTTCCACAGTTATAACCCTACTCTAATAGGGTTACCTAATATGCACCACTCTTTTTTCTTATTACACATGCGAGCTGATGTCCTGAAAATGAAATCCCATACAAACATTTTTCCTATAAGGTCAAATGGTAGAGTGCCAGTTATGTTTGTTTCAATTATTCTGCTGTAATATAACAGAATAACTTTTAAGAACAACTTGTGACTAGCCTTCATAATATCCCTTCTGCTTCAGAAAATCTTCAAATTTGCAAAACTTAGGAGTAACTTTAATACTTTCTTCCAAGCAATGATTTGAGAATAACTCTCATCATCGTCATGGGCTTAAAGCAAATCTGAGAATATATTTGTATCATCATTTTATTGAGGTATCAGCCAAAGATCCTAAACCAGAAAGAGAGTGTCCTGAAAAACACAGTGTACTCACAAAACGAAAATCTTTCTTGTCACTAAAATGTTTAATCTGTTTAAGAAATGCAAGTGAGAAACTCTATTTAGACAAGCACATGCTTTCTCTAACACTTTTAGCTTAAATCAACTCATGGTGCAGCCCAAGACGCAGCATCATGTGGTACTCTGATCTCGAAGGATGAAGACATGAGCCTATACGTGCTGGCTGGTGTACAAGATATCTTAATTGCTGCTGATACACAGTAATTTAAGTGTAGTTACGAGAGTGACATTGTCCAGCTTACTCTTTGCTTCCTGATTTCTCCCCAAAACACAAATTAACTAGAAGGGGACACAAATCCCTAACTTAGGGACATATGGCACATATATGGTCTCATCAGAGCATCTAGATATTCCTTTAGTATCATAATTCCAGACTGGAGCTTCAGTTCACTTTGACTCATGTCCCACTCTCTTCTTCAAGTGCTGGGAAAGGTTGGTTGGCTAAAAATGGGTAAGTTAGATGCCTGAGAAATACAGAAGTGCTTGCTGTTAACATACAGATAATATTGTAGGTACGTGTGGTCTTTCTCAATACTTCTTTTTCCTCATCTGTACACAAATCCCCCCCCCAACTTTGCCTTTCAGACAGACAAGATACATTTTGTAGAGAGAGATTTAAATGCATTTGTATGACAAACAGATAGCTTTACAATCAAAACGTGAAAAGGGGTGATTTAGAAGAAAAGAGATACACTTTCCATAAGAAAGAATATTCAGATGCTGCCATAGTTAAATATTCAAGTATAAATACTTGAAAGTTTTAATTATAAATATTTAACACTTAAACAGACCTGTTTATTAAGAGAAATTAAAAAGAAAAAAAAAATCCCTTTGCTGTATTCTTCAACAACATTATAGTGCACCATTCATAGCACCAGAAAATTTGTTTTCATAGATAAAGGACATCAATCTATTTATGAGGTTGAATCACTTGATGAGTAGCTCCTGCAGCCAAGACCTTCCTAGTTTTAAGAGAAATTCCACCTTGTAATACTTATTTCAAAGAAAATTAGCACATGCAGGCAGGAAAATGACAGTGAATTTTAAAAATACAAGAACCTGGGCATTCATTTATATGTCAAAATATTTACCATGAAATTGTAATTCTTGTTTTAATCCAAAGAGGAAACATGTCAGAGAACAGATATGCTTTACACTGGTGTATGAGTGATTTTGACTAACACTATAGTGCAAGAAACAGCTAAATTTAAAAGTACCATCAGTTTTGAATTTTTTTTTTAGTTTCATCAGATGTAATGCCCAAAGCTCTGACTACCACTAGCAACTCTGCTATCAAGGAGACTTTTTATAATGATGCGGGAGCTATCATCAACTGAGACATTCAAATTAACAGGTTCTTCTACTGCAGAGTTTTCAGTTTAGTGCTGGAAAAAAAAAAAAAAAGGGAAAAAAAAAAAAAAAAGGAAAAGAAAGCAAATGAGCAAACACTCATCTTTTCACCTTGAAGGAAAAAAACAAAAGAAACAAAAAAGACAACGAAGATAGTTAACTGTAGTGAAAATCAGTTTGTTTTATGAGCAGCATTATTTCAGAAGTTCTCAAGACTTGTGATCCAAGTTACTGAACTTAAACATAGTGATGGAGAGCTGGAAACAGTGGTTTACCTTAAAGCGTCTTGCAGAGATGGTGTCCAGTAGAGTACAACTTTCAACAAAAATCGCCCTTTTGGCTCAGAGGCAAGCTTCTGTGAATACATTTCAAGATCTAGCCTGATAGCAGCTTAATGAAGTTCTACAATTTATCAGATCTTCTCTTCAGATTTTGGTAAGCACTGTCTGTGCCTAATGCACCAAGATTTTTTTTTTATATATATATATACTGAAGAGAGTCCAAAAATACAAAACAGTGATTCCAGTAAGAGATTACACTGATGTTCCTTCAAATTAATTTTTAGAGAGATAAGCTTTAAGAACATGCATGCAGACCTAAGTAAGTCCTGGAAATATTACAGTACTTTGTGCATTTCCTGGCAATTTGATTATTCATTTGTGTTAAAACTGCTTTTTAATTAACCTGCATTTTTCCTGAACTCTTCCCAAGGAAATGGTATAGAAAAAAATTTGTCTCAAAGAGGCATTTACTAGATAGGGGTTAAATCCAAATCATTATACCCAAGTATGCAAAAACTCAAGTTCAGATCTACAACCTCTTTTTCTTATCCTTCAGTATGAAGTTGCCATGTGAACTAGTTTTCTTTTCAGTAGCTTAACGATAATGCACACATGCAATCATTATACTATTTGCAAAGGATGAAGCTAAGTGTTCCTAACTTTGCTTTCAATCCACTGGTTTTTGCTTTTCGATAGTCAGTTGTGATTATATGCCACAGTAGCTGTTCTACCTGAAACAAACAAAAACCCTGCCTCTTACATGGCAGTTTGGTTATATTATCTAAGATTTGCATTTGGTTAAACTATAAACATTGCTAAGTGAACTCTACTTCTTACTGTGAGCTACGTTCCTTCTTGTAAATGAGAGTACAGGATATGCAGAGGTCCGTAGTAGAGCTACATCACAGTCATCATGTTATATTCTTTAACAGAGATGTTCCCAAAGTGTTGTGGTAACGAGTTTCCCCCATTATACAGAGTATTTTGCTTGTACCACCTTTTCCAAAGACTTTCACCTGGCCTTCTCTGTTGTTTATTCACTCATACCAAACCCAGCAACTAATAGTTTTAGAAAATTGCTAAAAACCTGTATTTCATCTCTTCAACCCTGCCCTGGCCACAACAAGTAATTGTTTGGACTGAAAAATAACGTCTACAGTGGCATTTTGTGAAAAGGTCCCCAAGCCCTGCATTTACAGACACCTTGGTATATGAGCTAGGAGCTCTCCTCATCTTTACTGACAGTTTCCACACATTAAAATGTCAGAGCTGAAATTGCACTAGATTTCTGTACTGCATGAAGCCCATTAGTGTCAAACCTGAAGGATATATAGTTGGTGTCAAAAATGGGAAGAGCATGACAACACAATCAAGTCACTTCAATGCATCAGCATGCTGATTATTAGTCCTATTGCTCAGACAAGGCCACTGGAAGAAACCAATTACCACTTTTCAGTTTAGACCTAGAAGCCTTTTGAGAAATTATATCCTGCAAACCAGCTGGCACTGTATCCGTAAAGGATGTTAAGTAAGATTTCATAAATAACTTTCCACAGACCACTGTGCAGTATTCTACAAGAAGTGCATTTTAAACATAAATAAAATTAAGCACTTTATATAAGAAAGAATGCTGGTACAGCAGTCTAGAAAGTTAAATACATATGGACATCATAGCACTTACACAGTCAGGCTCCTGGCACCAACGGATATCACTGACGAGGCACTACCCCTTATCATAGCAAGCAAAAGAATAACAGTTAACATGAACTTAGGAAAGGCTCTCAAGCACTTAAATCCTTTACTGAAATAATGACATGCCTATGGGGGACAGGAGTATTATATAAGCTCACCATCCAGTTCTAATCTACAGGTGAAAGGCACAATTTTTGAAAGGAGCAAGCCCATGTAGGGATTGAAAATTCAAGGGAGTGACTGGACTGCTAAACTCACAGATTTGCCATCATCACCACCTCACCCTCATAGCCTCTCTTTCCATTGCAGCACTCCAGTCTTCTGAGCAGTCCCGACGTCTCTCTATGATCCCCAAGAGGCCACAGCTCTGCTGCTGCACGTGGACTTTTAATTCCCCATTTGTCTCCTCTGCTGTACACAGGTGTCAGGCTGCTTTCACATGTGAAGTGCAAAAACCTCTGGCATTATGCTATTCCACACACTCTTCTCTGATCCTCATGTCTTCACATCTCTTCAAGTTATGGTCACTCTGCCCTGACATCTGTAGTTCAAAACACTCCTCACTGGGTTAGCAAGCCTGTTGGCAAAGATGCTCTTGCCCTACTTTGTCAAATGGATCATTATGCCTGCCCCAATCACTTAAAAGAGGACCCTGTGGTTGTAAAAGACAAAGCTCTGCACGTGACACTAGCTATGTAGTCAAGTGTTGACTTGCTGGAGATGTTTTCTCCTACCTGAACCTTTCTCCTTCACTGTCAGGATCAACGAAAACATCACCTGGGCCCCCAGTGTCATGTAGCCATTCTTGATATTTACGGTCACCTCTTTCAGTAACATGAGAACCCCACACAGGTCAAAAGGCAGTGTTCTGAACCTGGACAAACCCTAGCAGTCTCTTCACAACCTCCTTGATCAACCCAAGGGAGGCAACAAAATATGCCAAATATCAAGTTGGGTTGGCAGACAGATATTTCAAGAGTGAATGCAACAGGAGGCAGCTTCCAGTGATTATGAACATTTTTGGTTTTGGTGAAGACACCTGATTCAGGCTCAGCTGACTCTGAGTTTCTTCTTGCTCACCCATTCCAGGGCAATAAATCCATTCTCTAGCTCCAACTTGTGTTGCCAGAAGTCAGAAGTTTCCAGCCTCCCCCATCATGAGAATCTTTATCCTTGTCCTCTACTGCTTGAAGTACGGTCTCTAACTGTCCCTCCTTCCTTGCACTGTGAGATTTTGGCTCTCACCTCCGAAGGATAACTGTGAAGACCCTGTTAATCTTGCATTCACTATTCTTGATGGTACACAGACTGCTCATCTCCTGCTGCAGCTCCTTCACCTCAGTACCTCAAAGAGAACACTTCTCCCACAGGTGAGTCCACCATCACCCCCAGCCCCAGGAAGAGGCACTAGGCACTCCCTGCAAGAGTGGAAGGCAACATCCTCTCTAGTGCTATCGAGGTTGAGAACTCGCATGTGTCAAGGACAACTGCTCCAGCAACTGTCTCCCTGTGGAATGTCACCACTGTCACTGCACAGTCTCAAGCAGTCCCATACCGTGTATAGCAGAGCTTCAGAGCCCCTTTGCTCCCCTGCATTTTTCTGTTAACTGTGTTCTGGGAGCTACAACCAAGAGCTTCGATGAAATGAGTATTCTAGCTGTACCACTCTTCCAGTAAGATTTTTGAAAATACACAAAATTCCTACAATGCTTAACACACTAACTTGATGATGCAACTTTATATGATGTTATGGCACAGGACTATATAGATTTGTGATTTAGAAACATGTACAGGCACTGAGAATTAGCAAGGTTTCCCTTAGGAAACAGAACCTTTCTGTGTCTGGTGTCAGACCACTTAGGACGTAACGAGAAGTGACGTTAATTGGGATGATTTGGGCTAGTGGGAGAACTTTGCAGTTAGTTCTGCAGTCAAGAGAACTTCTCCCATTTGTAAATGTACTGCCTGCTATATTCAGTCCATGTTATAAAATTAAAATGTAGATCAAAGAATGTGATTGAAATATTCAGGAATGTACTTTATAGTGTATTGACTTATGATACTGTGTATCTTAGAGAAGTCCTAATATGAGGTCAAACTTCTTTAGGACTTTTAATCAGCTGTACTATAAAATCCTCAGCAGTATCAGATATGCTGGGCAGCCAGGAGAACTTGCAGAAGTACTGTCTAAAGAGCTTCAGCCTACACACTGCTGCAGAACAATGCTAAAGCTTCTTCAGATACTCTTAGGACAAAAACTTTGTTCATAAAAAGCTTAAATAAAAATATGTCACAGAACCATACAAAGTCACCCACCTACATTCATTTAAGAGGTTATTACCTTCTGATTAGACACTATCACAGCTGGACACAACTATGTTCAGCAGAATGATGTGAAAAGGATTATAGAAAATAACTGTCAGAGAAGATATTCACAAGAATGACTGAGCTAGCCTTTAAGCTAGCCTTTAACTCATGCATTTTCAGCATAGCTTCATAGCTTATGAAGATAGAAAACATCCAATAGCAACATTAACTGCACTTCAGTATGTCCACTCTAGAACTGTTTTCTATTGCAAGCCAAATGAAAATAAGTTATCTTTCCATTTTTATCCAATTAAAAAAAAAAATACTGTACCTCACAGTAAAATCATAGGAGCAAGATGCCAATAAGGTTGCATGGAATGGTGAAAACTGCAAGAAAACATAACAGAACAAGTTTTAAAGTAAAAACATTGTGAACTTATACTTAATAAAAGTAGGAAGTTACTAAAAGTTTAACTATTTAAACTGTCTTGGTAGGTACCAAGGTATCATGCCAACAAATTTCCCCACCATGCCTCCAATTTCAAGAAACGCTCTATGGGATCCTGGTTTGGTTTCATTACAGCAGAGTCAGAAAACCCTGCTGTAAAGTTAAGAAGTTTTAGGGCAATCATATAAACAGTCATTACATTCTGCTTTTGGCTGACAACTTGAGTATCACCTCATTACATAGAGGGGAAAAAAAAAGAAAGCCATGTAACCAGTTTATTATTTTCAGAGAGAGAAAATGTGTCATACTGCAGAGAATGTAAAGATACATTACTCTCATCAACTCCACGTCCTAGTATTTTGAAATTATTTACAGAAGTGGGAAAATTAGAGGCAAGTTGAAAAACTGAAGGCAGTATAATGCCACTTCGTAATTTCCCCCTCTACTGAAGGACATTTTATGGGACACATAAGGATGCAGCTAGGTGAAAACTGTTCACCTCAGCTCCAGCTTTTTCACAACCCTCAGTTTCCAACTACTTTAAGGTCTATATTTCTCAACAGAAAATACATAAGTCATTGACATAACTTCACTTTGAAATGCAGGTCCCCCACATCATGGTTCATAGGTAAGATTCTTCCTGCAAGACTTCCAATATTATTCACAACTACTACAAAGTCAAAAGTCAAAGACAGGAGAGACCAATATATCATCCTTCAATATTTCACAGATCATTCATCCAAATATCTTTTTAGGTAAACTCAAAAACCATAACTACATTTCAGTATAAGAGATTGAAGCAAGCTAATAATATGAGACAATCAAATGCACCAATGTCAGAATCTCCTGAAAAGGGCTCCAGACAACTGCAGTGTGCTGATAATGCCCTGTACTGTAGTGAAAGACCAAAAGAAATCTGCAGCAATCACTACACAGTATCGTGTTGAGTAGAATTCCTTGCCAACCTCAGATCTGACAGTCAACACAACCCTGAACAAGTGAACAGAATACAAAAGAAAGACAACTGAAGAGTGTGATTTCATGGTTGGTGTAAGCTAATTTAAGAGTGCACTGCTGCCAAGACTTGTGGCCTTCCCTTTCCTTTCCACTTCAGGCTGTGTGCTCCTGCCCTCCGCCTTTGTATCAGGGCTTGCAACTGTGCAGTTGGGCAACAAATTGAGACAAGTTAGTGATCCAGACAGAAACCAGTCACTTTTAGGGACATGATTTTCAGTGAGCCAGCTTGCTGTACAGCTTTATAATTGCTAGTGTTAGCACAATGTAGGAGAAGGGACATCGGTAGGGCCAGCTGCCTCTATTAGATAGCATCCTGATCTCTCTCTCCATTTAGTGTGATTGGTGAGTTATACCACACAAGCGTAGATATGCTGCACCACCTCAAAGTGCTGGCCCACATTCTCATATCTTATGTCTGCAGGGACCACGTCTATCTTGAAATGGAAGCTATAAAAGCCTGCTAAGATGGAACAGAAGTCATGCACTCTCACATACCTCTCCTTTGCACATGGACAGATATATAGTCTCCCCACCATCTCCTTAAAGCCACTTAGTGAACTGATCTCAGAGGCTGGTGCAAAGAAAGTTCTACTGTTGGCCAACTCCTAATAATCCTTTCAAGGCTTTTTAAGAAAACAGGGAGCATGATGGGCCATAAAATGGAAACGCAGATGAGACAGTATAAGAATATAAAAGATACTCTACCTGGTCAGGCCAAAAGTCTTTGAGCCCAGTGCTCTCTGTTTACATGGCATCTTCTGTATTTCAGTTTGTACCAATCACCTCTGGTTCTCTCACTAGATACCACTTAGAAGAGTCAGGCTTTGTCTTCTCTATTTTCCCCAATCATTCATACACAGTGACAAGATCCTCCCTAAGCCTTCTCTTCTCCACTAAACAAATCCCATCTCTCTCAGCCTCTCCTGGTTAGAAGCTTCAGTCTCTTAATCTTCTTTGTGGCCCTTTGCTGGATTTACTCCACTGTGTCCATGTCTCCCTTGTATCGGGAAGGTCAGAACCGGACCCAGCCCTCCACATACGGTCTCACAAGGCGAGTAGCAGGGAAGGATCACTTCCCTCAGCCTGCTGGCAACACTCTTCCTAAGGCACCCCAGGATTACAGAGTGTAGAGAAATTAGAGGTGCTAACTCTGTGTAACTCTTCCAGTATCTGTTTATCAACCAGCTGCTATCCACGAACCTTACAACACTGCCAGCCTATGCAACCTGTTCTGCAGAGAGCTAATTCAAGAAGTCTGCCATCTGATGTGTAAAGCAAGTACTTTCATCTGTTTGTACACCCATTCTACCAGCTTCATCAAGTGTCCTATAGTTCTATTATCACAGGTTATGTTGAATAACAATTCTGCATTCACTTTCTCCATCTTATCATGAAGACAATGTGCTATAAATCCCTTAGTGGCAGAACTGTTTTAAGATCCCACTAACTGTCAGAGAGTAAGAATATGACAGTCTGTACTGATTGATACTGTATTGATTCACCAGTCTTAATGGCTGTCAAATTGGAGTTGCAAAATGATCTTGTCTAAAAAAAAAACCAAGAAAAAAAAAACCACATCAAACTCGAACACCACTGCTAAATATTCTCCTATGAAAAACATTTCACAGAGCCAGACTACAGCATGGTCATGCAGGCATTAAATTAGAAAAAAAGACTGCACAGCCACCACCAGTGGGGACAGCAGACAAGGGTAGCTGGGATAAGGAGGAGCAGGAGCTTCTCAAGCTGTCTGGCCACAAGCAGGATTTATGATATGTAACCACTCCCTGAGTCACAGACTTTTCTGACAAATTACCTCTGTGCCGTAACGTTTAAAGTTCTTAGAAATAAGTCAAAATTCCAAGGGTGTGTGAAGCAAATACTGAGCCAGGATAATTTTTTTTCTGCCAGTTCCTAGAGAAATATTTATAAACATACCTGTTCCTGAAAGGCTTTAAAAGGATCTGACTAACATTAAAAAATAATAAGCACTGACTAATGGGAAAAATATGTCACCGTGCATCTACAACAAATTTCTATCCGTGGATGATCTGGTAGTACACAGATCCTGTATAGTCATCTGTAGCCTTTCATGCACAAAGTATCAAAATCTCTTTGAACATATTAACATTTTTTTGTATACACAAAAATACATACTCACAACAAGTTCTATACCTTGCCATATGTGAATATTGACCCTTTGTATGGAAAGAAAAAGGCACAGCACCATTTAAAAATGAATAAGGGAAGGTATTTTTTCTATCTCAAATTTTCTATACCACTTAGCCGAAGTAAACCTTCCAATCCTCTCTCAAATGCTCAAACACTCCTCATGGAAATATATTGACTTTGGAGATGTCATTTACTTTGAAATCCCAGCAATCTGCTAAACATCTGAATGAATGTTTTACAGTGCTAAACTGAAGGTTTCCAAGAACAGCCACTGTAGCATCTAAAATCTTCAACGCCTCTTTTTTTTTTCCCTAATTGTTAGATAATACAAAGTATTACTGCTTTCCAGAAAAAAAATTGTGTAACAATTCAGTAGCAGTCAATAAGGAACAAAACACAACTTACTTTTACTCTTCTGATAGCATAGGTATGACCAAGCAAGACGAACACTGGTTGCCGGATGTTCCGCAAATCCCAGCCTTTCAAGCTACAGTCAACTGCACCAGTTACCAGTAAGTTCTGATGATATGATAAAATACAGATGTATTACGAAAATTTAATTATTAAATTGCAGTGATACATATGTGGGCTACAAAAGTTAGATAAATCAACAAATACAGATGAATAAATCATAAATGAGGTCTCCAGTGTGTAAATGAAAGAGAAATATAAACTGTTTCTCCCCTATGGACCATTCTGTCCACTAGACAAAGAAAAAGCAAAACCTCTGATCTACTCGTGCCATCTATCTGTTCGAACAATGCTCTTCTGAAGATGTAGTAGTGAACGAAGGCAACAAAGAAACTAAACATGTTTTTATAAAGAGAAGATGCATTAATGTTGCAGTAAAAAAACCTCTTATTTAATGAGAGTGGTTCAATTAGGAAAACAGTTGGATGAACAGGTTTATACCTCATCATACTTGCACCAGTCACAGCTCAAGATCTCAGCTTGGTGGGCTGGTATCACAAGTTTGACTCTTGGGGCTTTCACATCCCAGACTCTTAAAGTTTGGTCACCTGAAACAAAGAGAAATTGATTAAACATTTTTGAATCAGTTACGGGATACAGTTAATCCACTAGTATGTAGACATATGAGGACACTAACGCCAGATAAAGTAAGCACATTATAGACACAGAGGTCAGAACAATGCACAAAAGGAATCAGAACTTACTATTGCTCTTTCCTTAGGGAAAAAAAAAAAAAAGAAAAAAAAAAAAAAAAAAAAAAATCTTCATTTTATTACTAACATTTCCATTATTTTTTAAACTCTGATTTGATTAAAAGGAGATGGTGTAAAATATTTAAATAACATTTAATTAAAGTAGGAGCTTAAAGTCCATTTAAAAGAGGATGTAGAAGACCAGAATAATGAAAAAGCTTTCTCTGCAAGCCAGCTGAGGAAAAAGTAACTAGACAGATGCTTTTGGCATTTAGAAAAGTGAACAGTATTTAAAATGCAACTTATCTCCAGATTCTTTCAATGAAAGGAAAATTTAAGATGTATTACCTGTATTCACCATGTGCAAAACCTGCACAGTCACTCTCATTTATTGAAATATTGGAAGATAGTCATTCTGCTCTAAGCATTACACATATTAAAAGCAAAGTCTGCTTTAACCTCAGAGCACATACATACACCTGCACACGCACACAGAGGTCTTCAGAGAGCAATGAAGGGCGTCCAGCTTAACTTAAGAGCTGTGAATCATCTGAGCTTCTCTCTTTGTCTCCAGTCATAAATTGTCTTCTGCCTCTAAAGATCTTTAGCATTTGTGTATACTTGTCTTACAAATTCAGTTCCTAATGGCTTACGAAGACATGGAAAACTACATCAGCTGACAATATAACCATGCTTTTCAATTTTTTTTAATTGTGATTCTCTCATTAACCCTGAATATTTCAGCAAAAATGGATTGTCCATCTCATTTCTTTACAGAAAGAAAAAATTATAAATCATGATTATGCTTGTGTTTGTTTAAGAGACAAATGAAATCACTACAAGCTGTATTCAAATACCCATGATTTTACAGAAAGCATGTATCAATACTACCTAAATTTAAAAAAAACTCACTGTCTTATCTTGCTACTGAAGAAATTACTAATGTTTCATTACTAGAAACATTTCTGGAAATCCTCAAATTGGTTACAATAAAAAAAAAAAAATTACAATTTTTATGCTGTTTAGATACCAGCATTTTGATGGTTTTAGTGCCCAGTTGGTCACTGACCTTAAAATATACAGCTGGGCACAGAAAATCATAGCTCTTTTCAAAAAACTGGCTACAGTTCAAACAAAACCATCCCTAGAGCCACAACAATATTCCTATTACATGAGCTTCCAGGCTCTGTAGACTTTGCAAAAAGACATTAAAAGTTTGGAGATTTTGAATACAAAAATGAAGCTAGGGAGAGCTTGGTTCCACTCCACGACACAGGACTGGCCGTATGACTGAGGAACTACACAGATCACGAGAATCTTTGCTCTGATGGTTGGTTGGCTTTTCCCCAGACTTCACGATTGTGACAAATACCGTACTCTTAGTGGTTAAATTCCCTACCTGTAAAGTGGGAACACCACATGATTTCTCATGGTTTTCACTCCCCTTGTCTATTTTAATACTGCCAAGAGTGAAACTGCTGCTCAGTGTATGTATAGCACTCCTGACAACGACACCCTGCAGTCAGCTGAAGCCCCACATCACTGTAGTGCTTATAAAAACAGGGCAACATATGGAGAGGCAGAAACATGACCAGCAGGGTCTTGGCAAAAAAAGAAAAACGGTAGTATGCCCATCCACCCACCATTAAGTCTTGCTTATCTGCTTGCCTGGAAGAGGACAGATTTCAGTTTGAGTCTTAAGTCTTTCAAAGATATTATAATGGACTTCTTAAAAAGCTTTTCTTTTAATTTCATCAGATAACAGAGATTTGAAGGGGAAACACATATTTCACTGCAGATAGGATCATTTTTCCCAAGCAAATAAATATATAAATCCAGGTGGACTAGAAAGAACTGCTACAGAGATGGGCCACAGTAGCATTATGAGGGCCAAAAACATTTGGAAAAGGAAGTTACTCAGCCAATAATAATTTTGACACTAAATATACAATTGTCCCAATTATTTCTTTTTTAACAGAAAATGCTGATGCATGAGAAAAAGAGTAATTTTCCCTTTTTTTTTTTACTTCTTTGGAAATGCTAGACTTAGCTGTTATTAATTCTGGCTGGCACTACTTGTGAAATGTTTTTAATGGAGTAACAGAACATGCAAGTGAACCTTTCTGTGAATAGAAGAGATTGAATTAAAGCCAAAGGCAATCAAATTTTTCCATTTAAGCTGTAACTGGAAGAATCAGATTAAGAAAAAAAAAAAAGCTGACAAACAGTGTAATCCTGACACATTACACATTTCAACAAACTTTTCTTAAACCTCAAATGTCTTTCCATGACCTCACAATATATATATTTTTTACATTCCATTTCAACAAAAATTGCTGTTAAAAATTTGATTTTCACATTTCCATGACTCCTTCAAATCTGCATACAAAGGATGAATTTCTTCCATTTGGTAAAGGAGGAGGAGGATAATAATAACAGAAAGTACAAGTAAAGCACACCTAGAACAATTATATTCACTAACAGCCACTTTCAGTTGGCATCGCAAAGTAGGCAACCGCAAAAGCGGCCAACATTTCCCCCACAAAATATTTCTATTTTTGCAAGAAGCAATTTCTCTATGGCAACAGATTTCTGCTGGTCTGTTAGATAATTACGATTCCAGATTTGTTTTTATATTGTACTTGCTTTCTTTCATTTTAATGAATATTTGTGAAATCTTGGATGAATCAATAGAACTACACAATATATACTCATCTATTCAAAATTTTTGAAAGAGATGCTAATCTACAAGTACATCATCCCCATACATGGGATATAGACAGCTAATGACAAAGTATGATAGTGAAAAGACACCACTTAAGATTTAAATTTCACGTAGGTTTTATACCAGCTTTTTACTCACAGATGTATTTTACCCAAATCCATAAATCAATCTCCTAAATCCTGTAACAACAGCCAGCTAAGCAATCATTGCCAGACAGTACAGAGGCACAACACTAACTATAAAACATAGCTAGGTATTTGGGAGATTAATAAAAACATAAGAAACCTTAAATATGAAGGCAAGAAGGATTCTAACCAGGATAGGTAATTTTTTTTTGTACTGTTAGCTTAAAGTTTTAGTTAAAAAAAAAAATCTGCTTTTTTTCTTTTTAAGTTCTAAAGCAAGAAATCCGATCTTCTGACACTGTTCTCTCATCAAGAGAAAAAAAAACCCCTCAAATAATATATCTTTAACTTACTATAGGAAAATAATTCAGCATAAAAGCCACAAGTATTGGCATATATGGTATAACATCAAAGAAATCTCAATTAAAGTAAGTACTTTGCAGTGACATTGACAAGTTAACATTGCTTGCTTACTTGTATGTATTTTTTAAATACTAATCCAGATTAAAGTTTTTAGCCAGAATCAAACAGGAAATCTGTGCAAGAATAAAGTGCAGAACCTAAATCTCATTACTCTCAAAACCGATCCTTTTAGGCATGTTAAAATTATCATGCTGCCTGTTTCTATCATAGACGGTGTAAGAGAACATAGATCAGGATTAATAAAGCTCATGAGATTCCACACAAAGAGACAGAAATAGTGACACAAATAACGGCTTTATTTAAATCATCCAACAGGACTCTACTGAATGCACAAAATCTATTTCCACGTAGCACAATCTAGATATTAGGTAAACATAATTACCAGTGGAAACATACTTTCCAACTGGTAATTTTTTGGTCTGATACAAAATGCTGTAAAGTTAAAAATCAAAAGAGCTTTAAGTTATTCTACAGATCTCAGAGTCTTTTTCTGAACTAAATTAAAAAAAAAAACCAAAAAAAAAAACCCCAAAACCAGTGAAAACTTATTTCAATGTTTTCCAAAATGATTTAATGTAAATCTTGGGACAATTCTTTTTTTTTTATTTCAAAATTGACATAACTTACAACTTATTATTAAATCATCCTTCAAGAAATGGCAATATTGCCTGGCTACCTAACTCTAACCCAAATGACCCAAAATATTAATTCACTACAAAAAAAATAAATCTGTTACTGCATTTTTCTTCTCAATACTAAACCATTATTTTACAATATGACATTCTAATATAAAATACTATATCCTAGAAGTGCTTTATATTCCAGTATTTGCTGCATACAATACTTTACTATAGTTAGCATGGACCTCACGTCATTACATAGATTTGACACAACAAAGTAAACACGTAAATTATATTTTAACAGCTTCCAGCATAAACAGCAATTTAGTTGAACTGCAACAAAATACAGTAACTCCATAGTCAGTTTGCTCTCTAGATGCTTGATTTGTACAACAAGATGCCATGTAGTAAATTGAAGCTTCTTATTCTTTTATCCCTTGAGGATTTGGATTCCAAAAATGACCAAGTGTTGCAAAGCCTTGAACCTTGTTCATGATAGCATTTCTTCTAGCACATTCAACAAGCAAATAACGAGGAAAGAACTCATAAGAAGCAAAGAGTGGTCTCCCATCACACACAAATGAATGGAATATAAACCTCTGCTAAAGCATTTTGGAACTCATGACAAACCACTGTCACAGTAGAACAGGAGATTATTTCCTTCTGGGTTTTTTTAGGAACCTGAACACATACAAACCTCTTTGGAATTACTTGTCTGCAAGCTCCACTCCTCAACAGCTCCTTGTTTTGCCCTGTGCTACTTCTGAAGCAGGAACGTAAACTGAAGCTTCAGAAAGCTGAAGTCAAAGACCTGACAATCCCACATTTGATCCAGGAACTTACACTTGGAAAACACCTCTTACCGAGGAGCTGCACTAAAGCTATTCTTTTCCAACTAATTAAGTAAGCTCTTAGTAGATGTACACCTTCCCCAGCTTATTATTTCATGGAAAATAACTTGTTCATTTCTAGTTTTCTTTCACAAGCATTTAGATCCCAAACACAGAAAGGTGTGCCAAGGCTGCATGCCAGTGTGATTTCTGAAACTACAGCTTGACAAGTCCTTAACCACACACATTTGTCACTAAGAGAGCAGTAGGCAAGAAAACAAACTTTTCAAAAGGCAACTCGCTATGTAAGGGCTGGCAATAAAACAGACTATGAGAGAAACAATGTTTTTTAATTTTAACCTTAAAAACTAGCACTGAATGCAAGGGCTTACAAAGAGTGGAAGCTGTATTTGCAAGTTCATTTGTAAACCAGCAAAGCTGAAGTTCCCCAACACTTTTGTCAACATAATAAAAATTTATCAGAAATTACCACACTTTGTTGTAGCATGAGAAAATTTTTCACCCTGAGCTTTCAGTCTGAAAAATAATTATTTGAGCCACAAACACAATTAATTAATCTAAATAATGATGAATACAGACATTATCTTGCAGATTTAAGAAGCGCTTCTTTCCCTTATTCATGATTTGTTTAAGACATTATAAAAACTATATATCTGTCCTGATCAGTAAACTTAAGGAGTATAGTAATGATTTAAAAATGAATGCAGCTTTAAAATTGAGGTTCCTGTAGCTAAGATAAAAGCTGGGAGTCATTCTAAATCTGTGTTTTGTCAAATCCAAAACATTCATATATTCATTTGCCAGTGTCGTATCTGTATCAACGAATACTACAGTTAGGCAGATAAGGGTAAAGTGGTACTCATTAATTACTTTCCATTGTTAAATTTAAAGGGCAATAAAAACAGTGGATACTGTAAAAGATGTTTTCTTTATAAGCCACAGGACAGAGCAAGGCCTATTGCTCTGCAGTTATGGACAATCATTTAGTAGAACTGATTTACATGTGACTACATATTAATGTTGTGTGCATTTGGCACTTTCTTTATGTCCTTCTCACCAATTCGCTTTCGGGGGGAGCGGGGGGGAAGACAGAGAGACAGACCACCTGGGCAAACGACACAACGACTCATTAAACCCTTTTAGCCATAAAGATGATGTTAAACATTTGTGTCACTTCTTTAATGACATTTTCCACATCACTGTTTTTTCAGTGTAAGGCAGAGATTTATCAGGGCTCTGTCTAGGTGCCACACGTACACCTGAACATTCTGCTTATCTTATCAGCTCAGAAATTGTTACTGACATCACAACAGGAGTTATTTACACATACAGAATTAACAGTTTGTTTTGTTACTATTAACTCCCAATTTCAAACAAAAAAAAAAAAGATAAGCTATTTACTTAATTGTTTTTTTGAGAGTACAAATGATTGTACATGAAGACAACAGCATTGTCAAGTACCTCACACATCTCTGTAAATATTAAATGGAAGTGTGTTAGATGTTGAATAAAAGCCAAGTGAACTGACGCATCACATGTATTTATCTTCTATAATTCAACTGCATTTTATTGTCCACTGCAAACAAATATAGTTTTCTTGTACGTATTGAGATCGGAGACTTAACTAAGAAAAATAACCACACTTAATATCAAATTCTTTTTCAACTGATTTTTATATTGCAGTCTTAGGTTTTTCATTTTCTTCACTCTTATTCTTTTTGTAGTCACACAATAGTTTGAGAAAGTCATGTTCCAAAAGCAAAGATTTAAGCTTATTAGCTTCAGGCAAAAGTTGTCTAGACATATAATGGTCACTCTGAGTGGCTATTTTGCTGTGGCTTCAGTTGTCTTCGGTTTTCTGTGTTCAGTGTTCACAAACTAATTAGCTAAGTGGAAATTAAACTTCTGCTGGCATCTATACAGATTCAAATAAAGGCAGACAAAGGGTAGGGTTGATGCAGGCAAAAGGTTCCTAAATCTCCTTCTCTTTTTTTTTTTTTTTAATAAAATAAACAAGAAGTGCATTACATTTCTGGAAGTATTGGAAGTATTTCAAGACAAACTTTTTTTCCAATCTTATTTTACTAACACATGCAAAACTGAAAATGCTGCAACATGAAACAGTTCTTTTCTGGTCTGAAGTGCTAAGACTTTATACTATTAAGATATGGGTAAATACGTGCTCATGAGTAGGTATGTGTGAGGTGGGATAAAAGAAAGGGGATAGAATGGGTGAGAGAGACAACACACACACTACAATCTAAAGAAGCACAGCCTCCTTCAAAAAGGGAATGCTTCAATACCCTTCAACAATACCCTTCAAAGAGTATACTGTTTTAAAAAAGAAAACAAGGGAGATAAAATTAAGTACAAAGTTTCCCTCCAGACACATTTTCAGTTAGTAAAGTTGCAAAAGAAATGACCATAAAACTTCAGGTCAACCCTCCCAGGAAGTGTATCAAAGAAGGGAACACCTGTAAATTCTACACAGTACTGTCACGTTGAGATTGCACTTTTTCTTCAGCTCCAACTTTAGCTCAAGAGAAGTTCAGCCATCAGTGAAATTAAGCTTTCTGTCCCATAATTTTCTGTCATCCTTATAAAGTGCGTGGATCATAGCAAGTTTCAAACGAGGAGGTCCAGCCTCCTGAACAGTTCCACTTGACTTTCATCACATATCTAGACTGACAGAGTAGAATGTCATTAAACACTAAACTGTGAAGCAAACTCTCTGAATATAAACTGTCTGATATGCCTTTCTCACAATAAGGAAATGGCATTTATATCCAGAGCTAGAGGATCATGAGAACGTCTACTACCCACAGCCCTGCTGACCAAGTATTTTCTGTAGTGAAATAATCTAATCAAACCACAGGAAAATTCCAATGTAAACTAAAACCAAAAGCAAATAAAGAAACCTTTTCCGCATTGGTACATCATGATTTCTATGCAAGATCTTTGGTTTGGAGCTATTTCATTTTAGAAGCACACCAGATGTTTTATTTCGGAAACCATAAGGAAGTTCACTATCATTTTGTCTTACCTTATGATTTTACACCTAGCATTACACTACAAGATGTGGATTTCACATTTGAGCAGTACTTACAGAAAAAAAAAAAAAATAGTCTCTTTTGTGCATGTTGTTTTTCCTATAAAATACTACGGAGTCATCAATCCAAGAAAACCAACTGCAATCAGCTTCAGGCCCCAGCAATGTATGTCAGTCCGCTTCAAGAGTCAAAGTAAAATTCACAAAAGAATAGGAACTCTTTAGTGTTTTACTCAAAACTTCGAACAGCTGCACCCACTGAGTCACTCAAAGAATTGTATGTTGCTGTACCCAATTTCAGTACCATCACATAAAGCATCTAACAATCAATGTTTCCCAAAAATTGTTCAAGTGGCAACGTATTAGAAGAGAGTTTGGCTTCACAGCCTAGAGAATCAAATTTGAAACAACTAGCTGGATCAGTAAAGCCCTTTCGTTCATCTAGAATGTCAGAAATTTCATATGAGTATGAGTATCATGGAGGGGGAGGCTTCTGAGCAGGCCTTTAAAGAGATCATAACATTCCCCAGAATTTGCAAAAAAAACCATTAAGCGCTGATTTCTCCACTTACTTTTGACCAAATGGTACTTAGCTAGTATGCTGTACTATATAACTGCATTTCAGTAGAACAATTTGTACAGCATACAGGGCTCAAACCTTTAAGTTTCTGCACATCTGATTAGATAGGTACCTCATTAAGTGTTACCTCAATTAATCTTCAAGTTGGAAATACCCATGCACCAAGTACTGGCTTCCAAGTACTACCTAAATTAGAACAAATATATGTAGAGCCGGATGGAAATAGCCAGACTGAAATTTTATGAAAGCCATGTGCACTTTTTCATCAAACTTCCAACGGAATAGGGAAGGACCACTATCTGGGTGTACTCACTGTCTGTCTTTAACTTCAGTAATAAGAAAACATATTTAAACTTGTTTATCCTCTTGATATAAGAGCTAAACAATTTCTACTTAAATCAGTACAGAAGCCCAACAGACTTAAAATCAGAGAAAAATAAGCCACTGGAGTTAACCTACCAATATTTGAATTAAGGCAGCGTCTTACTGCCTCTCTATTTTCCAACCAAACTCCGTGGCTCACAGCACTCCTTGCCCAGTTAGTAGGCAGTTAGGCTTCAGGTCCCATTGCAGAGTTCTCCTTGTGCCTCTGGAGTAGGAGCAGTGCTCGGAAAATACTGCCACCTCACCATACAGTCTCTTTGCCGCTAGGTACACCCAATTCAATTATGACTATATTGAGCAGCAAGATTCATAGCACTGGCCAAAGCAGAAAACTAAAATTGATGACTACTTTTCATAAAGAACAAGACACAGAGATCTCCAGTAGTAATTAAACCAGCTCAACAGGAATTGACGATGCAAACAGAGCTAACAGCCTACTGACACTTGAGACAATTTATAAACACGTAAGCCAGAGCACAAAATAAAGCATGTAACATGATTTAGTGGTCAATAACAACAGTGAGGTGAATGGAAGACAGCTACATAAAATAACAGAAAAAAAATTGCCACAAGGTCACTGAAGTAACTGCTAGAAAACTGCTGATCCCTGTTTAAATGGTCAAGAGAATGATTTACAGATTGTAACAGAACCTACAAATCCAGCTGCAGCAGTACCTTTAGCTTGCCTTCTCCCATTTTTACATATGGCACACACCACCATCTGCTGGACAAAGTGCTGAACTAATCCAATAACATACAAGGGTTTGTTTTGTTGTGAGAACCCCTTCACCATCATGTTTACCTGAGGCAGATGCAAAACAACCTGGGATGTGTGGTGACCATATAGTGCTGTAAATGACCCCTTCATGGCCTTTAAAAGTGCATAATGACTTCCCCACAGCTGGATCCCACTGAATAAAGCAAAAAAGAAAACTGATGAGGTACACATTCAATAAGAAAGGAAAGAGTTTCATACACACCAAAAAAAAAAGCTTTATACATACAGAAAGAACTAAATTAATTTTTTTTTTACCATGTATCATGAAAAGCGTTTGTATGTTTAAACTGATATCAACTGAGGGAAAAAGCAACATCTCAGTTAAAACAGAATTTCAGCCTCAGTGTAAAAATAAAGAGGAAAAGTGAATTAATACTGCTTCTTAACACAAAGAACTATCAGATCCAAAACAAATCACATTTTTCACCTTCAGCAGAAAACCAACATACCAGCTTGGCTGTTCGATCCCATGAACCAGACACCACTAGCTGCTCTCCTCTAGTTTGGCTCCAGTCAACACTATATGCCTATAAATGATATAACAGCCTACTTTAGAAGAGCATTAGAACACAAGTTTGAGACTCTAGTAGCCAAAGTTTCATGAAATAGACTTGGATTTGCAGATTGTGTCATAATCGGCTAAAAAAACACACCAGTCAAGCACCACAAAGCAGCCAACAATGCCATTTACCTGTGGAAAAATAAATTTAACATCTCGGTCTCATATTAAGGTACATATAGGTTCAGAAAAGTATCCAAAGAAGTAAAGATGGACTAAAATAGCGTGGAAAAAAGTCGTAACAAAATCCACATAGACTCACCATCACTAGGAGTTTTTAACACAGTAAAAAGCCGTAATTCAGACAGATTTCTTATCTCTGATACAATTTAATTCAAATAGCTACAGTTTCTAATTGCTAGCAACATAAATGCCATCTCTTCAGAGTTGACTTGGAGGTTTTAGCTGACTAACAATAAATGCTTTTTTACAATATCTAATTCTCATAAGAAACACGTGTCATAAGACATGTTCATCTTTCACAGGTTCTATGACACTTTTTTTACCATTCATACCCTTAAACACATAAAATAAAATTGAAAACCCAGCTTCCCTCCCGACTAATTATTTCAGCTATTAAGAAACTGGTTTTCACTGTGTAGTTGAAATAAGTTCCTTCTCTGATAGTTTATTCTAATGTTGATCCCCATCTTGACAGAGGATACCTTAACTCCATCTTTCACTGCTGATTTTTCAGTTCTGCTGCCTCAGCAAAAAAAAAAAAAAAATGCTTTAAGGCAGTTCTTCAAATTACTTCAAATCTGAAATTCTCAACAACATGTACAACTTCCACTTCAAATGTGCTGTATCTTTATCTACATGTTGGAAAGCGCATTCTATTCTGTCTAGTTTTACCTCACACCAAAACGCTCAATAAGCTGCAGTGGGACATGAACCATTTCAGGGCTAAGGGGGATAAATATTAGCTGAAACAGTTTATTTGCTTCACCTCTTGATTCAATCAGACCTCCCATGATATTTCTCAGGCCACTACCTACTAGTAGTAGGTGGAACTGCTCTATGGAAAGTTTCCCGTATAAGAAAGGAAATCAAGCTATCATTTAGCTACTCCTGAGCATTTTCCTTCCTAAGAAATATTTCAGACTATGCTAGATCCAGGTTAAATTAACTGTTTTTCATCTACTTGCTTATTTCTCCTAAGTGGAAAACAAACACTGCTCACAGAAAAACAAAGCGCATTATCTGCAACTTTCCTTTTTTATTTTATAATGTCTTGCTTCCCATATACTGAAAGGCATATTGCTCTGGCTCAATTTTGTGTCAGCTCCCTTCCTTAAGGAGCTTATAATCAAAATGTACAAGACAATCAGAAAGTACTTGACAAAAGCCAAACAATAAACTGAGAGGTAATTCTTTTCTTTGTTTTTCCAAACTATGCCTTTATCTCTAGGCTCTTCTACTTTTGTCAGCTAACTACCAATACTACAGCTTTCAACCTGACCTCCTATTAAAATAGTAGCAAAGGAGACACACAAGTACCTGTTCATATTTTAAGAACGGAAGGCTCTCCAAAGTGGCTTCTGAGCTCCCCGCAACCATTAGCCTCTCTCCTTGCCCCTGAATCTGCGTCACGGTCTGCGTTCAACTCCTAAGCTGTTGCTGTTTAGAAATGCCCCTAAATGTATCACTACATAGTATGCCTCTTTCACACAACAACCCTATGAAGTCAGCTCAGTTGAAGTCTTGGGCTCTCATATTCATGTCCATGATTTTCCATAAAGAAATACATCTCTGAGAAATACGCACCTGTGTCACACAATCTACCTAGCCCCACATATTTGGGATGTATCAGATCTACTGCATAGACAAGGCAAAGCGCACGTACGGCTTACAGCTCACTCGCAAGCTATCAGCACACAGATCTTCTGAGCGTGTGTTGTGACAAGGATCCGTGTGCATGTGGCAGACACGGCTGGGACTGCCCAGCACTCTGTGGCCGCACTGGAGGCAATGGGACCCAGACAAACTCTCCTTCGGGCAACAACTACAAACAGAACAGACAACAGGCTCAAAAAAAGCAAGAGCTATTTTCCATTTGGCAGGTGACAAGTGCAGGTAATAGGAGGAGAACAAAAAGAAGAAGGAGTGGAGAGCTAAGTAAGGTTCACTTTTATGCTTCTTTCCTTTTCATGCTATCATCCAACATAAATTTACAGGGACTTCAAAAGGAAGTTGTGTTGAACAACTGGGAAAGACAAATAACACAGCATAAACCTTAGTTGTTAATCTTTTAGGGCTTTATCTTCAATCATAAATACATTACGACTAGCTTAAGTCTGAATAGCAGCAAAAAAATGCCTCAAGCAAGAAAGATGAAAAAAATATGTAAAAACACAAAGAACAGGTCAAAACAAATGTTTAGGCTTGCTTTACAAGACAAATTTAATTCAAGCATTCTGTTGTCTCACATTCCAGTGAAACTTCATAAAAAAACCAAAGTAAATTAGACTAATTTATTCATGAGATTCAGCAGTTGGTTAGTGCTGAAATAAAACTCATTGTCCTTTGATAATAAAGGCACACTTTTAAATTAAAAATGCACATTCTTTTGCAGGAGGAACAATTATCTCATTCAGACAATAAGAAACAGATCCCTGTCAATCTTGCATTAGAAATATTATAAAACACAGTGACAAAATTGTCATCAGAAATGTCAGGCAGGGATTAAGGATTAGGAATGTAGTCAATCATTTTAAAGAGCACTGTCTGCCAGTGTTTACCACAAACTATTAAGTATATTCCCTCCAAGATCTATCTTCTTGATGCGTGCTTATAAAGATTCAATACAAACCTTTCATATCTCACAATAAACACTTAGCCCTGTGTCCTATACCGTCTTTCTAACTCATGGTTGAATGCATCCACCTCCCCATGCTACCTGCTAAACTGAGACTTGGACACAGCAATGTTTACCTCACAAACAACAGATGGTGTAGCAGAACCAAAATAAACTTATGGACAGAATTTCAATGAGTGAATGACAGAGACAAAAAAAAAAAAAAAGAAAAGGTATTACGCTTAGCCTATATTTTTCTATTACTACCATCAGCCTTTGAACACTATCACAAAATCCTGATCACAACTACAAACTCATGTCTCAAAATTCTTAATTTACATAGCATATGTATTAAACCAAAGTAGCAAAATTACAAAGAAACAAGGTACAGAAGACAGAGTGTCATGTAACTGCAGTCACTCCAGCTTTTAACTTTGTTCCTTCACATTTGAAAAAATCTTGAGGTCTTTCTCTGCGTCAGTTTTTATTGACTACATATCTACTAGGTTGTTTTATTCAGATAAAGCATCAGTAATCCAGGCTAAAACTGACTTCATCTAAACTTCAAAGACTTGACAGAAGTGAGTGGAAAGTTAGAAGGAAAGCAGGAAAGAAAGAGGAAAAAAAAAAAAAAGGTATAAGACAAATATATCGAATATACTAAGGCAAAATGTCCTTAAAATATGCAAATACATTTATGAACAAGAATATAACATTTTTCTTTACCCATATTGCATCGCATAAAGAAACCGAGATTTTAAGAAAATAAAATTCAATTACATCAAATCAAGGCTAAAAACCAAAATAATACATGATGTTCCAATATTTGACTACTATTACTTGAGTAGTTTCTCACGGATGCTAGGATGGAAAAGGATAAGCAGAAGGAAAAGGTATAGCAGAAACCCTATATGCATAATGTTTATCACTATATCCTCAAGGATAATACTTCATACATACTTCAGATGTTTGATTTAGACCTATCCAATCATGCCCTCTGAAAATCACAGAATAATTGCTGAACTTTCATAAGACACAATGATTACTTAGCCTATACGGAATCACAAATGCTATTTCTGAATACATCAGACTTATGTAATCAAGCGGTACCTACTACAGCATATGAATGCACATACAAATACGTACAATAGGTAACTCATTTTATATTCAAATAATGTTAAGTTATAAATTCAAAGCCGAGACCCAAACAAATTTTAAAAATAGACAACAAAACCCACTTTTGATTATAAGTCCACAAATAAATTTTTAAATCATTCAAGCATTAATTAGTCCATTAAATTTTTCAAGTTTGCCTGGTTTACCTCCTGAGTGTGCTCTTTATAGACTTGCAGTGGCCCTTTGGTTTTAGCTGTATCCCAGATTTGCAGAGATCCATCTCCACTAGAAGTGATCAACACGTGCTCATTATTCTCACTCCAGGTCACATCAAACAGGCCATCATTCCAGTCAAAACTAAATCAGAACAATAAAGATACTGTCCATGAGAAAGTGTGACATAAAAGTCTGGACTAGTTACATGCAAAGACAGTATTTCTTTAAATCGCCCTCTTCTAAAACAGCATTTGTACATAATTGAGTTTCCAGTAAATATCCTTTCAAGTAATTTACCTGTTATAATGTCAACTTTTACAACTGTATGTCAGAATAGGTTGATTAACCTGAAGCATAAATGAGCCAAGGACCTTCCACACACAGAGGATGAAATCTCGTTTCAATCTTAAACTTGCAAAGCAAACAGAGACAGAGGTACCACATGTCTCAGCCTGATCTACCATTTCTCCAGGATGTTGCTACAGAGGCAGAAGCCCTTTGTCTGTAACAACTCTGGTAAAAAAAAAGAAATAAAACTGTTGGTATTAGGAGACCTCTGTGCAATTGATAACACCATTAGGAAGCTGAGTCACAATGAAAAAACAATGGAAAGACAGTCTTGAACACATTAACAACCTCTACACTCCCTAAAAAGGGCTTTCAACACACCAACAATTAATCACGTGGAATCTGATACCATATATTAGTTGCTCTGCAAAAACTATCCATGACCCTGCTGTTATCTGGTGGTAAATATGAATTTATTTACCCCTTTTTCACTAAGGGTTCAGCTAAGCTCAGGTTAAACTTCATGGCACTCTGCAGTAATGATGAGGGAAAGGCACACACAAGGTTTTGATAGAGAAAATGACACATCTTATGGCTCAGGAAGTTACAGGACTTTCCACTACAAAATAAAAGCAGTCACAGGAAATATAGAAATGAACAGCACTAAACCAGACCACTTCACAGAGCTAAGAGTGCTGATCGGCTTCTGTGAGTGCTGCTTTATAATTACAAATTAAAAACAGCGTCTCTGAATATGAGTAACTGTTTGTTAAGCATTTCTATTTCAGCCCTCTTAATCCAAACAACTGCTGTTTCAAAACTTTCTTTAAAAGAATTTAAGGTGAATGATAGTCAGGTATTAAACTCTCTTCTTCCTAATCTTTCTCCTCTTCCCATCCAGAACACAAACCAAACTCCTCTCAAACTCCTAGAATATTGGACCTCCTAGGAAGGACCTCCACGACTTTTCACGCCTTCCTACACTATTTTCAATATAAGTCAGTCATAAGGTCATAAATTTAGGAGGCAATGCACTGTTCCTAAAAAGCTAACACTTTTAATTTCAGGCCAGGGCAGAGAGGATGCTTTTAATTTACAGTCAGTTTTCTATAAAATGTTTTGTACTATGGAAAGGGTGCAATACAGATTACTTCCTACAACAAAATCTATGCAATGTAAACCTGATTTGTACATAAATACAAACACATGTATTCAGTATGTACTATAGTCTGGATACAATAACTTTTACTGCTAACAATATCCCAAAATATTTGGGTTGTGTCTTGTACTCATACCTACATAGTAAGTTTCTCTCTTGCAAAAATAAAACATAAATCTGTGTTACCTCCTGAGTAGAACAATCCCAGCTTCATTTTGTTCCAGCACTGCTAGAGTTCCACAACCTAAACCAGCAAAATAAAACAAAATATCACAAGCAGTTCCCTCATACCAAAGGAAACTACTGTGTTTCTGAGGGAGCTAGAGTGTGCAAATACAAAGGGCAACTGAACTTTAAGAGGCCAAACAACTACTTGCATAAAGAAATATCTTGTTGTCTCATGTTCTTTAAAGCAGTAATCCATTTACATCAGCTTCACAGAACCATAGAATGATTAGGGTTGGAAAGGACCTTTAAAGGTCATCTAGTTCAATCCCTCTGCAAGGAGCAGGGACATCCCTGACTAGATCAGGTTGCTCAGAGCCTCATCCAACCTGGCCTTGAACGTTCCCAGGGATGGGGTATCTACCACACCTCTCTGGGCAACCTGTTCCAGTGTTCTACCATTGTAGTCCCTCATTGTATAAAATTTCTTCCTAATATCTAATCTAAATCCACCTCCCTCTATTTTTAAACCATTACCCCTAGTCCTGTCACAACGGGCCCTACTGAACAGTCTCTCCCTGTCTTTCCTGTAGGCCCCCTGAGGTACTGGAAAGACAGGGAGATACTCTTCAGTAGTTTTAGCTTAATTTTTTGTTTTGTTGGGTTTTTTTTTTTGTTTGTTTGTTTTTACTCCAGTATACCTGTAGGTGAGGTTGGAAAAGAAACAAATCGCTTATAAAGCATAAAAGTGCATTTTCCCCACAAGCCTCATGTTACAGACATACCAGCATAGGGTTCTTTTTTATCTTTTTGATAACACAGCAGATATGACACTTCCTCCACCTCCCCACCCCAAATCTGGTAATACAAACACAGCTTACCAGAAATGAAACAAGTAATTCAGTTCTGAGAAAACACACACATGGGTATTTCTCTGCCATAAGGGCTGGGACATTGTCAAAGTAATTACACATTTAGAAGCTCTATTTAAAATGAATGTTTTCAGGAGCAATAGTCCCACTGGAAGTGAAAAAGGTGGCAATGCTGAAGAAATGCCTCTTTGTCGGGACTGCCTGGGCACTCCGTGACCGAGACCAGGACAGTGAACATTTTAAGGAAGAAGCTATTTTCAGGCAATTCTCTCACACTGTGTGTGCCTCTACTACAATATTTATTCTCGACCCTATAAAATCAGCACTCCTCTGAGAGGGTCTTGTGAAAAACACCACCAAAACAGCGTTTTGGTAAGCGGCAGCACCCGGCTGGCTGGGGAACCTCAGCGGCTCGGATACCAACCTCTGCCCGCTTACGGAGACCCCACACGCTGCACCCAAGCAAAGCAAAACCAGCAGAAAGGGGAAACCCCCAGACGGTTTTACAGACACCGACCGACGCTCCGGACACCCAGATCCGGCGAGGAGCCGCCCCCCGGCAACGTACGTTAACGGTTATCCTGTCCCCCCCCTCCCCGCCGCCGCCGCTGCGGAGGCCCCGCCCGCACCTGCGATGCCGTAGTACTGCGAGGCGGCGCAGGCCACACGCCCGGGCCAGTACGGCGAGAACTCCGCCGCGTAGCCGTGCAGCCCCGGCAGCCGCAGAGTGCCGCCACCACCGCAACCCACCGTGCCCATCACCCCCGCCCAGGCCTCGGCCGAGGCGCGGAGAAACCGCAACGCGCACGGCCCCGCCGGAAGCGCGTCCCCGCCGGGCGGTGCTGAAGCTACGGCGACGCCGCCATCTTTAGCGATGGCAGAGGGCGGCCCGGGGCGCAGTGAGCGTGACAGGCCGCGGCAGTCCCCTCTGTGGGGTCTGCAGCGGAGGGCCCAGCTGGAGAGGCACAGCTGCCGCCCCCGAGGACCCCTCCTTGGGCTCCAGGGGAAGTGCTGCTGGCTCTGGGTGTCCTGGGCAGCCGCCCCCCAGCCCACTCTGGCTGGCTCTGTAGACGTGGTAGCTGCAGCGTTTGGCCTCCGTGGCTTACGCTCCGGTGCAGCCTTGTCCTCTAAGCTCTTCAGAGGAAAGCTGTAAGCTTAGGAGGGCCTACTGAGAAATTTATCACCTGATACTGTTAGCCTTTCATACGTACCCCAGTGTGATTTGTAATTAAAGGTCATTTGGCCCAGACCAGGCCTCTGACCGCTGGCTGCTCGTTTCTCATGATAAACAATTCTGTAAAATCACTTTCCAGTGAGATCACTTCCAAACTTCAAAAACATCAAAGACATAGATCAGCTTATTGTGTGCACATCAGCTTCAATACAGGAGATGTTTCAAGTCACAGTATTGTAGTCCAAAGAAGACTTACTTGTTGCCCGGTGTGCAACGAGCCGATAATCACACACTCAGGAAAGACACTGGTCATTTATTTCAGGTTTGCGCAAGCCTGGGTGTTCAGTGATCTCCCACAAATTGACTACACCAAGCAGGACCCTCCGCAGTATACTTATACACAAAACTTTTACATATTCAACTTTCTAGTACATATGCATTACTATTCTGTTAAATGATTGGTTAGAGTCTCCTTGCCTAGCACGTAAATTGGCGCGAATGCTCTGTCCTGTTACTCTGCCTATTTGAATCCATGGTATGATTTGGGTAGAGGGTCCGTGAGTCGGTGGTCATGGTGACCCCTGCTGCAATTACCTTTCCCCTAGTTTCTTCAGTAGTTGGCACCACACACAAAGCATCTTCAAAACATTCTGATTAAATGTTCTCCTCAAGGTTTAATTGGACAAATAATCTTGGTTAAAGGATACTAAATGTTCATTCTGATTAGAGGTGGCTAAGTGTACAGAGAACATCTTGACTTAACACAATCTTAGCTAAGTTTCAGAGTTAGTCTTCAACAGTATCAATATCTGTATTCCATGTCACTTTTCCTTTTAAAAGCCCTTCTAAGCTGTTTCATTCTCTAGTTTCTTGAATAGATCTGCATATTTGATCATTCTTTGTGTGATGCAAATATGCTTTATGGAAGTCCTTTTATGAACAAACTCAAGTTTTCTTACACCCATGACAACTTTGGTTTAACTCTGTGGGTATTTTGCCTTTGAAAGGAAGGAGGGGGGTTCAGACTTAGGAAATAAATACTTTGGCAGAGCAGTAGCTGCAGCTTCTGTTATATTCCATGCCGTGTCTGATATACAGAACGCAGAGGTGATTCCAGTTGGACACAGACTACCCTAATTAGTTATAACAACCCATCTACATGTGTAGAGATAAAAATACAAAAGTATTCTTTTACACATTAGGAAGGTACAGTGAAGGTGAATTAAGTTATTTAATCAAGGTTACAACATGGAGCTTGGAGGATAGTTACATGTTCCTCTGCCTCAGCCTTATATTTAAATCTAAACCTTGACTACAAAATCTATTGTAAAGCCACACAAATGTCTAATTGCTTAAACTGGCACTCAAAAGCAGATCACTGAATTAGGCAGTTCTACTAATTCTTTGATTTCGTGGTAAAAATTAAAACTAACATTTTCATAAAACAGCCTCCAGGATTCTAGAATAAAATCAATCCAAATGCAGTGCAAGTGAAGCTCAATTTGATGCATCCTTTGGATTATCACAGCAGCTCCCAAAGCCTCACAACTGACAATTTGTTGATGGACATCATATGAGATCAGGTTTTTTAATCCTGGGGCAGAGGAATTACTGAATTGGCTGCTCCAGGCCAAATTCCACCAATTTTAGCTTCTGTAGAGCCTCTTTTTAAATCGATGTATTTTTTCAAAATGCATGTTAGAAAACAATTTTCTGAGCAAGTGTTTTTAAAGTAATTGCCCTTTGCTCCTGAGATGTCAGTAACAACATTCGAATAGATACAGAGCCACTGCAGTGGAGCAGCAAGTAAATTTGGACATAGCCATTTGCAAGGTGGTGTTTTGGAGTCAAGTGCTTGCTGGTGCAAAGTCCACTTACTGTATGGACAATTTATCACAGGTATTGGCAAGGTTTTATCAAGTGCAATTTCAAATTTAGTTGATCTTTTGTAATGAGTAAAATTCTGCAAAGAGGTTATGCAAACAGGAAGCAGTCCTTATCAGCGGCCCAGCTTTGGTTTAAAGACGGATTAAAAGAATTTTCATAGACATAAAGATCAAGAAGTGGATGAAAGATTACAAGCAGGTCCTGCGAGAAGGATTAGTTCACAAAATACTTTTTTTTCCCACAGAAAAGCTTGTGAGTTCAGGTTTTGAAGATCCTTAGAAGTAGGAAGCAAAATAATATGGCGAGTGAAAGTATTTGCACAGAAGATTTCAGAGTAGAATCATAGAATCATAGAACAGTTTGGGTTGGAAGGGACCTTCAAAGGTCATCTAGTCCAACCCCCCCCCCTGCAAGGAGCAGGGACATCTCCAACCAGATCAGATTGCTCAGAGCCCTGTCCAACCTGGCCTTTAATGTTTCAAGGGATGTAGAATAACAACTAAAGAAACAAAAGCTATTTTACAAGCAAAGAGAGGAGGGCCCAACAAATAAAGCTGCTAAAAATGACTGTATTTGCTCCTCAGCCCCTGGGCAGCTGAGTAAATTCAAGAACCACGAAGGACCACCAAGTACAGTAGTATTTTATCTGCAGCTGTTGAAACCGAGTGATCTATCAGCCAGCTCTTTCTACCGGACATCAAACAGATGCACCCAGTTTGCAGCAGCAGATGGCAGCCGTGTTCCACGTAAAACCTGAGCGCTCTCAGTTCTAGGAAAAAAAAATCCCCAACTACCCTTACTTTCTTTCCTAACCCGACATCACTTCAATGAATCAAATAATGAAAGTTGCTTGGTATATAACTTTTAGGCTATATGCTGCTGTCACTTCTCTCAGCTCAGCTCACAATCATACCCCTCATTAGTATTAGAATAGGTGGTTGAGATGCTTACAGCAGTATCTCCGCATCCAGTTCACCTTCTTTGCAGTCCACTGAGCTCTGTTCTGTTCCAAACACGTCCCTCGTTTCCTCAGCTTGCTGCCTGACAGCTGCCTTAGGTGTGAGCTGGGCTGGTAACCATCACTGCTGTGGTGATATATAAATCTTGACAAACCCCTTGCTGGTCAGCAGAAACAGTTACTGGGAAGGGATGTTCCCAGATGAAATTCCCATACAGTCATAAAGCTGTATGAGTTGAAGCTTTAAGAAGTGCACTTAGCGTCCCAAGGTTCCTGATAAGATTGCAAAACTGGCAACAGTGAAAACAATTGAAAGTAACCAAGGGGGTTGTAGGAAGGAATGCAAAGCGAAAAGGCTCCCCTCATACAGGGAAAGTGAGGGTTGTGGAAGTTGGAAGGAAAAGGCAGTTAGCACAGCAACTTTTCTGGAAGTTTAAAAGAACAAAATAAGCAAGAGGAGGGAAAGACGCTGGAGCAGACAAAGATCTAGATGGGGGGATTTGGAAAGAAGCATGAGAGTTGTTGTGGGGGAAAAGGGTATGAAGCAAGAACAGCACACATTCTCCACTGTGCTCACAAGACAAGAGCTCCAAGGACAGCCCTTGGAAACATCCATCCCCGACGACATATCCACGTTGCTCCATCAGTTTTTGCTGACTGCCATTTATGTGCACCATGCCATACGTTGGTAGGCCGATTCGTCATGTTATTACTGTTACATGATCAGCTGCATTCCTACACAATGGCTGCCACCAGTCTCTATTTACCTCCCCCTTTGTACTTAAGTATCACTTTAAATGTTTTGTATGTTCATAGATTTACCACTTTTTAAAGACTGGCAGTTGAGCGCCTCATAACAAAATATTGCCTCTCTATACTGAACACAAAGGCTACTTCTGATTGTTTATAGGGACAGACTTAGTCTAACATTTTGGGACAACTTGTAGAAACCAGGTTTTTATTTCAGTTTAATAATTTCTACTGCTTGTGAGAGTGCTGGTCTAAAGCTTACAGGAATTGCATTAGTTTATATACTTTTGACATCTCCTTTGGATTCTTGTATATGCAAATTTCTTTATGTTATTTTTTTTCTTACACACATAATTGAAGCATATTGGACTTCACTCTTACAAACTTGTTTGTCCTGTTTATCAGTGAAGAGTTTACAGTGTATCTCCAATCTCTCATTCCTTTATATTATCCCGTAGTTAAATAATAAGGCCTTAAAGTAGAGATGAAATTTAGCATCCATTTTAAACCCAGTATCTGTAGCGATGTATTTTAGTCCATTCTGTCAATTCCATCAGCACTACCATAAACAAAATTGAAAATGCAGATTAGTCTAAAATCGTTTTTCTCCCTCTGCTGGACACTGATAGCCATAATACACGAAAAAAACCCAGAATTTGGACAGAGTTATGTTAAATGCACATATGTTTTAAATTTCATCTTTATAAATCAGAATATATTGGAACAGCCTTTTTGATCCTGGATCTTGTTTACACTAGTTAGATGGCACCTGTCATATGCTGTTTGTCACTCATAAAAAAAAAATTGCATTTATATTTGCAACTAATAAAGTTGGCAAATTCTTGGATGTTAAAGCTATGGTTACACCTAGAGGCTCATGATGTATAACTATAAAAACATGTAATGAAAAGAGGGTCATTGTTGCAACAAATTTACAGCTAACTGCTTGTTACAAGTTTTTGTTGTTATGAAAAACAGAGCCGGAACAGGATGATACTGACTGATTATATGCAAACCATCTGGTGCTAAAGATGTGTATGTACAACATTTGAGAAACAAGTGAACAAGGTAAGCATACTTCTGATAGCAAATGGAGTATTATCTTGGTTTTTAAAAAATTTTTTGAATTATTATCTCCTAATAAAACATTAAAATTCAAGAGCTTCTAAATGTCTAATCACTCACTTCAAAGAGTTAACAGATTAAAAGATATTTTTTTTCACTTTATAGAAATGTAGGAAATTTGTGTTTGTTATTCAACAGCATTTTTTTTCCCTAGTTTAGGGCCCAACCTCACTCCCAGCCAAATCAATAGAAAAACTTGAATTTGGAACAGATACGGCGCTAATAATGAAGCAAGCCTCACAAGTCAGTAATGCTAAGTGGAATATCATGCTTCTTCCGTCTCCTTTCAGTCCATGACTTCCTTCTGCACTTGACAAACACGGGTTATTCTCGAGAACAACAGAGACATATTGTTCTTGCTTCCTGTAAGGTGATGTAACTGCAATGCTGAATGGATTAACACTGAATCTGCATTTTGTGGAAAACGACGTTATTTAGAAAAACACTGATTGCCATTCAGACTTTAGCAAGAAACAATAACCTACTGTATCTGGCAGATTAGCAAATATTAACTTTTCCCTCTAAATTAGCCTTTAGTTTGCTCGTCATCTTCCCACCCCATTTACCCATTTCTTATCAGCAGAAGCAAATGCCAGGCATATCTCGTCGAAAAAGAGGACTGCTCAACACAAAAGCAAACAGAGGTACTGGAGGTACTGCGGTCACTAATTTTTCTAATTATTCCAGAATTGATCCTTGGTCTACAGAAGTAATGGAAAACAATGGTACAGGAGCAGGCTTCGTGCCAACAAGTTGATTAGTCTTAACGAGATCAGTTTTAACAGGAGGGACCTGTTGAGATGACATATAAATGTAACTATAAATATCTAGAGTACTATTTTTCCTCCTTTTCTCCTGTACCTATTTAACAGAGACCCTTAATAAAATTTAAAAATTGAATAAATCATCCAGTTTCACCGTATTTCTGTTCAAAAACTGACCTCAGAAGTGTCAACATCATTTCCTTTTCAAGTCAATTCTGAACTCCTTAGAGATTCCCTCTTAGCCTGCAAATAATTTGAAAGTTTGGGGCGCTCTCCCTTTGCATTATGTGTTATTTCAAATGTCCAAGGATCTTTTCCTCGGCTTGGTGGCCTACCACCAAAAGTTACCACAGCTTTTGGCTGTATGCTAGTTATTCCAACTATTTGCTTTTCCATGAAGAAATACTTCTCTTAATTATCAAGTGCTCGAGCGTTCTTGACGGGCAAATTCCTGCATGTGAGAAACCCGACCTTTTTAATGAAAACACAGGGGTAGCTCCCCAGTTTCCAGGCACAGCGCTTGAAAAGCCTGTGGCTTTGCCCGCCGGGCGGAAAAGCGCCGCGGGGACGCGGCGTGACTCGCCCACTGCCGGAGCTCCCACTCGGGACGGGA
>WHYT01014043.1:150077-244967 GCA_009806455.1 Tetrax tetrax
GGGGGGGGGGGGGGGGGGAGGAGGAGTAAAAAAAGGGGGGGGGAGTCAAAAAAAACAAAACCAAAACCAACTCTGGCAAGATTTTAGCCAGTTTCCAACAAAGACTCTTCAGGATGGACATACATATGCGGGTCATCTCTTTGAAACTCCACAAGCTTTTCCTTCTGGAGTGCTACTTCCACTTTGGTGAGGTGGGCGATTCTGCAGCGTGCAGTAACAGCTGATTCCTTCTTGGCAGAGCTGTGTCTTTAGTGGTAAGTCCTCGAGCGTCAGAGGAGCTGTCCTCGCAGGTGGAAATAGGAAGGCTGTAGAGTTTCATTATAGATTCTATACTCTCCACGTAGAGATTAGAGAGACTTTCAGATTTCAAGCACCCTGACACCTCTTCATTCCAGGGCAGGTGAAACCTTTTGGTTCTGTTGTGGAAGCAGCCTCGTAGTGAGGTACTTGGAACTGAATTATCTGTGGTGGTTTTGTGCCTCTTACGCTGGTTAATTTCTAGATTCTGAGCCACCCAATAGGCAGGCTCTCGGTAGTTCATGGAGGCTTTTCTTGTAATGGGAGATTTGACTTGAAGTGGGCCCCTTTTAATTCTGGCAGTAGGCGTTTGGCATATAGTGCTACATAACTGCACAATTATGTAATATAATTTGCTTATTTCGATGGCTTTTGAGCAAACTATCTAAATGTGAAAACATTACTTTTTCTTTCAGTACTGTGTGGCTGTGGGAATTTAGTCAAAGTATTGCAAAACAGGAAAAATACTTTAGTATTCTGCTTTAGTAGCAAAGCCCATGAACGTGCAAAGAGCCAGAAGAGAAACATCCAGCTCCTGGACTGAAGAGAGCAGGGCGTAAAAGTTTGTGTCTGCTCCACATATACTCTGTACTGTCTGAGCTGCCGAGTCATAAACCAGCTGTGGTCCCGAAACTGCATTGTGCTGCTGACTCTAAGGCTGAACTTAGGTCTAGAAGGATCTGTGAGTTTTCATACTTGTTTCTTTATTCCAGTTGCATTTTATACGCGTGCTCTCTCTCTCTCTCCCTCTTTTTTAAGAACTAGTTGTTCTCCAGAAACTTTAAGCTAGTGAAAAAATGGCTCTCCGGTTAGGAACAGAGCAGTGTTAAAGAGCAGAAGGTGTCAAAGGTGAGGAATGCGAATGAGGAGCAGCGTAGGCAGCAAAATGAAAACCCCCATTGAGGGTGTAACTATTAAACAGATTTTTAATCTTTTTTTTCTTTTTAACTGCTTTAACAGGGTGGTAGAGGGGAGCATTCATAGGTGATCTAAACTCCTTCCTTTTTCCCCTTCTTGTCCTCTCTTTTGCTGTGTGCGTTCAGCGATCAAAATGGTATTAGTAATAACGATAAAGAATGTCTGCACACCACATTATTTAAATAACAGGGTGTATGAAAATAGTACAGCATGACTGAATGTCAAAGAAGAACTTAGCAATAAAAGTACTTTCAAGTAATGGTTAATTGGTCTTACTGGTATGAGGTCTTACTGGACCCAGTGTAGAGGCCAGCTACATTATGAGAATAAGGAGTGATGTGATTTCATTAAGGTTTGGAAAAGCTAGCTTTTAACTGTGTTAGAATGAAATAAAACAATAAATCTCTCAACTCTTGTAATGCATATAAATCAACTGTGATTTGGAGGGGGGGAGAGCTAAGTATAGCATTATCTGTCTGTCATCAAGCCTCCCCTTTTTAATATCTTGTTTCCACATAGTCCGAACTCCTGGTGATCTCTGATGTAGGTTCACTCCATGCCTTTCACTGCTTCAAAGAGAACTTCAAGGAGTGTTAAATAAAATCTAATCTCGGCTGTAAATACCCATCATCCGCTCTAAATGTAGATTAGCCTACTAATAATCTCCTTCTGCCATCTTCAGTCAACTGATGGGCCTTAAATGCTGAGACATAATTAGCAATGCATATGATTAGTGAGTGGGTCTCAGCTATGTATAATTGAACTGTTCAAGCACCAAATATTAAGAATGAGCCTACTGTAGCATTTCTGCTTGCATGGTTTGAATTCCGCTTGATTTCAGAAAAGAAAACAAAAACAAAAAAACATAATTGCTTCTTAAGAAGCAAGTGTCAAATCAGCCCTAGAAATTGTTAGTAAAGTGTCTGACAAAAATAGAAATTTCAATGTTTGTCACATTTTCCTCCACTAAAAAGGATAGTAAGGTGGGGAGAGGAAAATTTAGTCCAATGTCTTGCAAAATTTGATGTACCTCAGTTTGCTGAGCTGTCTCAAGGATTTTTTCCTTCGTGAAGAGAATACTTAGAGTCTTTATCTTTCTTTCCCCTGCCTCCAGTTGTATTTAGCTGCTGCAGGTGAATTGCAGATCTCTTAAATTCAGCTTAATTTCTAAACAGTTCAGGAATGTTCAAGAGTCAGGCAATTAGAGACATGGCAAAGTACAGCAAGAAAACATTTCTGCAGTGCAGTAGATAGTAATAGTGTTTTAAAAGTTACTGTAACCATTGACACTTGCAATTAAATGCTGTTTTCTGTACATTATAATGACCAGATCTGCGTATGCTTTTGTGTGGTTTTTTTTTGTTCTTTAGTTGCTCAGCTCCTTTTAAAGATTGAGCCATAAATAAATATGAATTACTTGGAGTTTGTTTGGCTTAGGTAAGCCCTTCTTTTTTTTGTTTTTTTTTTGTTTTTTTTTTGGTTTTTTTTGTTTTTTTTTGTTTTTTGTTTTTTTGTTGCTTGTTTTAAATTAGGATGGTTTGCTTTCTGTGCAGATCGTTATGCAGGAATTTTGTATTACACAAATGCACCAAGGGCTAGCTGAACAGAGAGTTTCAGAAAAGAAAAAAGGTAAAAGTACTGTAAAAGGGGAAAAATAGGATGAATCATTAGTCTGGGTCAGCTCTTCATGGGAGGGAGGTCCTCTAAGACAAGGAAAGTTCTTCACACAGGCTTTTAGGATTAGGTAGGTTTTTGTTGGTTAAAGAGATGTCTCGTTTTACTTGTAATCTGGCACTTACTTTTAAATTGTACTGATTTTTAAAGAGCAGAGTAAATTAGGGATGAGCGTTCAGTTGACTGGCAAGACAAGTGGTGTACAGGTGTCAAAACTGGGATAACTAATGAAGCAATAGTTTTGGAATGACCTGTGGAGTACAATACTGTAAAGGTCAAAGTTGTGCTTTTTCTTCTTCAGGTTAGTAATCTCATATTTTGGGGGAGAGACACCTTAAGGAGTTAGAGGGAAACCTTATTGGAAATTTGTCTTATTCTGGAGTACCTTCTCTTTTGGAGAATCTCGCGTTCACTGCATAGAGAGATCACTTGTTTAGTATTTTTGGATGTGTGTTCCTCCTGCTTGTCTGTCTTGCAAGATTAAGCTACAGAACATCTTAATCTTGTGGACATGTAACATTAGTTTTTTTGGAGAATGGGAATTTGTCAGAAGCACAGTATCAAACATTCTGACTTTTGTGTATAATCTCAGAGGGACTGATGGAAGATAACAAAGATCACACAGTCAGTGACTGAGGAGGATCTGAGTTTTCTAATCAGCACAGTCATGTATTTTAGGATGGTTCTTTGATGTTGTCTTATATGGGAGAATTTCCTTTTCTTCAGCTTCTTATGCTCAAGTTTCATGAATCGGTGGCCCTTTATAATGGTGTTTTGTACTAACACTGTTGTGTGGGGCTATTGAGATAATTTCCCAGAACAGCAATGATGGACTAAAATAGAGTTCATTAAGTAACAGATAATAAAGTAGGTTGAGTCTCTTATCTTTGTTTCTGGAGCTCAGCATCATTGCCTTTAGCATTCATGTAGGCTGGAAATTGTCAGTGTTGGGTTACTGGGCTTAGAAACCTACTGTGCAATGTGCTTGGGGAGAATCTTGGTATGCAAAACAACAAAATCTTCAGCGAGCCAGTACATTCATTTGTGTGAAAGTGAACTTTGCATGGAAGGTGTTCTACACCTAAATTGTGTTTGCAGACTTTACAGAACATTTGTGGATTGTGAATTCATAAACATTTACAGACACACAGTAAAGCAGTACCATGGCTTAACTACATTCTTGCGGTTTCATACTATTTTTCTCTAAATATGTGAAATTCTGTGATGCTAAATTGTTTTTTTTTTTTGAGGTGATTTATGCCTTTATGTAAGTTTCTTGGAAGTTCTGTGATTGTGACACACTAATGCGGACTCTCTTAAACCCAAGAGAGGTGATGTTCTTTTCAAAACTGATGTTCTTGATTCTGGTGGCTGAGGTAACTCTTTTCTCTGGTTAAAAAAAAAAAAAAAGGCATGCTTCCTACCACATTAACTGTTTGGAGGAGCAAAAACCCACTACCAGAGAGAGAGTAACTGCAAGCTTTATTCTACTCCACGTTGTCTCTCAGAACAATTAAGTTTATTTCACCACTTTTTTTTTTCCTACTTCCTGATTTTTTTATTTTTTTATTTTTTTTATTTCACTAACAGAGTTTTGTCAGACACTTGAAATACTACACATGCTTTCTGTGATTATACTGCACTTGGTGCTGCTGAATCACCACTACTGTTTCTATAGCATCATGACTGGAGAATCCTTGTTGCAAATAATGATTCTTGTTATATAGCAGACAAAATTATCTGATGTATTATTCTTGTCTGATTTCAGAGTCAAGGGCAACTACTAAAAAAAAAAAAGTCTAGTTTCAGTGTTGGTGAAACTCATGTTGAAAGAGTTTTGCATTTCAGCAGCATGATGTTGCAAGTGATGAGCTGGAGCAAGAAATGCCAAATAATTTAATAATGCAGATGGTATGCAGACCAGAGTTGATGATTATAGCTGTACTCCAAGGTAGACATGTCAGGGATGTGAGGTGTTATGAGTACAGAATCTTTGTATCTGAATGTGTAGTGTATATTGTAACATTTAAATGGAGTGGGTTATAAAGCTCTTTTTGGCTCTGGATATTGATTCTGGACTCTATTAGAAGGCAGCAATAGAAACCTAAACAAATGCATGGCAATCTTCAACGTAAAACAATATGTTAATTCTGCAGCACCTGAATGTGGTCTATATCTACAACAAAAATGATGACGAGTCTGGAAAAAAAATACATAATCCTGGTATAAAGTTGCTTTTGCCTGTTCATAGTTAGTGCTAGTGGAGAACTTCTGAATTTATGGAGAAATTATAGGATTTGAAACATGTTGACAAATACTTCCATTGCTGGACCAGCTGTAAATTTTCTAACCAGATTGCAATATCGGTACTGTATGCATAACTTGCATCAGGCTACTTCTCAATAGATGACTGGAAGATTAATATCCCCACAGTTCCTGTATGAAGTAGGAGGAGCACAGCAGGTATATGAGGGACATGTGTGGAGTGGATGTATATGGGCTGTGAGACTTGGGTTCTCTTTCAAACTTAGTCACTGGCCTGTCATAGCAGTTTGGAGCTCAGCTGTGCAGCAAGAGCTTCCTTGGATCTCTCTCCCAGCTGAGAGGCTTGCAGAGCATCTATCATGGGTGCCCTGGGCACAGAAGCTGACATACCACTGTGAATTTCCAGCCATTTCTGTAATGTAAATAATATTAATGGCATGCTCACAGTGATATCAATGACACACCTGGGTAGATAGTACACATCTAAACTTTTTTTTGGATTATTAGAAGTTACAGGCTTTTGAAAGGTTACCTTCTCTGTTAAGTTCATCAGAGTGTTTTTCAAATATTATGTGCTGCATAGTATTTGAGGTGGTGTGAGAAATGCAGGTTATGAAATTGTTAGGGTCTCTAACTACAATAAAGATGTAAAACTCATTGTGAGGTGTCCATATGAGCAGTCATCATGAAAGTATGTTTCCGAGTGGAGAAAAGAATAGAGCTGAATAGAGCTACATAATGAAACTAGTGGTTGATATGGTGAAGGGAAGAAATGCCATCCAGAGGGACCTTGACAGGCTGGAGAGGTGGGCCTGTGAAAACCTCATGAAGTTCAACAAGGCCAAGTGCAAGGCCCTGCACGTGGGTCAGGGCAATCCCAAGCACAAATACAGGCTGGGCAGAGAAGAGTCACCATCCCTGGAAGTATTTAAAAGACACGTAGATGTGGTGCTTAGGGACGTGGTTTGGTGGTGGACTTGGCAGTTGGTTTACAGTTGGGCTTGATGATCTTGAAAGTCTCTTCCAACCTAAATGATTGTATGAAATTGTAAGAGAAGGGATCAAGAGCAGGAGGAAGACTTGGGGATGTTGGTGGATGAGAAGCTCAACATGAGATGACAATGTGCACTTGCAGCCCAGAAAGCCAACTGCATTCTGAGCTGCATCAAGAGGAGTGTGGCCAGCAGGTCGAGGAAGGTGATTCTTCCCCCTCTACTCTGCTCTCGTGAGACCCTACCTGGAGTACTGCGTCCAGCTCTGGAGCCCCCAACATAAGAAGGACGTGGACCTGTTGGAGTGAGTCCAGAGGAGGGCCACGAAGATGATCAGAGGGCTGGCGCACCTCTCCTATGAGGTCAGGCTGAGAGAGTTGAGGCTGTTCAGCCTGGAGAAGAGGAGGCTTCGGGGAGACCTGATAGCAGCCTTCCAGTACCTGAAGGGGGCTTGTAAGAAAGATGGGGAGAAACACTTTAGCAGAGCTTGTTTGATAGGACAAAGGGTAATGGTTTTAAAATAGAGTGAGATAGATTCAAACTGGACATAAGGAATAATTTTTTTACACTGAGGGTGGTGGAACACTGGCACAGGTTGCCCAGAGAGGTGGTAGATGCCCTGTCCCTGGAAACATTCAGGGTTTGACTGGATGGGGCTCTGAGCAACCTGATCTAGTTGAAGATGTCCCTGCCCAACCCAAACTGTTCTATGATTCTATGAAATGTTTTTTGAGAGTAATGCAGAAGAAACCCCCTGACCAATTTTTCTGCAGTTTACATTTCTGTAGCTGTGAACAGGATATGTCATACAGACATGACTCCTGAAGTTACCATGATAAGAATTTGACTTCTCTTTTTATTTGCTTTCTAAAGTAGAGAAGCACAGTACAAATGCTGTATATGTAGCAAGTGACAACAGCATGAAACAAATTGTGTTAAAGCCTAAAGGATCAAATGAAAAATAGAAGAGGACTTACTACGTCATTTAGCACCATTATCCTCACTAAATCTTCCTGTCTGTTTTGGTCTTAAATAAAATTATGTTAGGCAAGTGAAAGTTTCTGGTTTATGTCAGTTCATTTTTTTTTTTTAATCTCTCAGTAGAGAAGTGCTGAGTTTAAGTGTACTCTGTAGTGCTAGTCGTTTAAAACTTGTTCCTTTTTTTTCCCCAGCCGTCCGGAACAGTTGCTGTTTAGAACTGCTGTGTTTGCATGCATGGGTAACCAGCAAGCTGTATCTTACTCCCGAAGAAACAAAAAAAAACCAACTCAGTGCCTCAACAATAATAGGAGTTTTGCACATTTGTGGTTAATAAAATGAAAGTTATTTCTGGGATTCCCATCTTTCATTGTAGGCTCCCTGCTGTAGATTGTCCCCAAACACCCACTGCCCAGAGTAGTCTCCTACCACTTATTATGTGTGGTGTCTCTGGGGGTTTACATTCAGCCTTACAGACACACTGTGAAGTACAGCATTTGTTAGAACGAGATAGGCACACGAAGCAGTCAGTGAAGTCCTCTTGAACAGCAGAATCTGTTTTGACAATTGGGGAATTTTCTGGTAATCACTGATGGGTGGATTTCTGTAAGAAGTTTTGTAATTGTTTGGATTCCAAGAGAAAATGAACCTCAGGCTCAGCTTGACACACAAGCACAGATGGCTTATTTTTAGTGTGTATTACTTTTTTTTTTTTCCTCTGAGACCAAGTTTAATCCTTGACTGAAGCAGATGTAATATTGCTTCCAGTTATGAAGAGCTGCTGATCAACTACTAACAATGGCATGCCAGAGCTGAATTATCTTCTAAATCATGTCCACCTTTATTCATATAACCTTTGGGATGCATTTCGTTGTAGCATGGAGCTTAGAGATTTCCCACAGACTGACTCATTTGAAGTCAGTGGTAATCAGCACTCTTTCAAATCCCATAAGAAACGTACATTTTGATTTAGGAACTAGATATCCTTGTAAAAAATTGGCTCTGCATTTCTCCCTTGCTATAATAAAGTAAATGAGTTGCTCTGGGAATGGCTTGCTGATGGCATCATTGATGTCTCTTGCTGAGAGTGCACTATGGGTGAGTAAGCAGCTGGAGGTGTCAGTGGTGAAGACAGCTTTTCAGTGATGTCTTCACAGAAGAGTTATGTGCAGCTCTTGCAGAGAGTTTTATCTGATCTTCACCTTTACACAATACCTATCTGATACAGGTATAATGCTGCTGCTTTCATTACAATCTTTCTGGCTTACTAGGGACTATAGACTGAAACCTGCACTCTGTAAAGTGTGAAGATGCAGGTTAAATAATTGTCAGGAGCTGAATGTCCTCCAGCATCTTCACGTGGAGTTATATGCTTCCAACAGGAGTGTATTCTGCAGTGTGCAAGAGTGCCCAAGTCGGTTGTCTGATGGTAGCACAGAAAGCCCTGGGTGTGAACAAAGACTCAGTGATGTATCAAAAGGAAAGGAACACTTGTACTGCTGTAGGAATTCATTTGTGGTTCTGAAGTGGGGCCCCTGTGCTTGGGATAAATTTATCCAGTTATGTTGACACAGTAGCAAAGTGCTTCATTTAGCTCCACCATGGAGGCACACCCATAAGATTAAAGGCTCCTAGTTCCACTGCTCCACCTTCAATATGAATTTTTTACAGTTGCACATGCTTTTCAAAGCACAACAGTACTGTTTTTTCTTTCTAGAAGAGTATCTCTGAGGGGAAAGATGCTAGATGTATGCCATAATTTTGTGTTTTATTGGTTTATTACTGCCTTTCAATGCAGTATCTAAGATAAGGTTTCTCAGCCTTCCCCTAGGAACCTTACGGGTGATTCATACAAAAATGGATTGACTTTAATCTGAACCTGTGTGTGCTGACCACTGGTTCTGCTTCCATGTGCTGGCAGATACATGGCGTGCTGGTGAAACCCAGGTTTTTGATTGTGTGCCGTATCCTATCTTCACTCGCTCCTTGCCGCTTGTGCTATCAGTGGAAGTGACGTGCAGCATGGCAAAGGGCAGAAGCTGTTTGCCTCCCGAGCGCAACTTTGTCTTCCAGGTCGCAGTTGGAAATGAGAAGTCTTTGCCAGGCGGTTGGTATGAAGAACTGGGATTCCTTCCAAGCCTCCTTGGGAGTGGGATTTGGTCAGTTCTGAACACCATCGGCATTCCTGGGTCAAGTGCAATTGCAAAAGGCTCAGTGATACTGTCCCAATCACTTTCACTAGAAAATAAGTGGTTGTTACCTGTGTAAATAAACAGAAGTCCTGTTTATTTGTGTTCTCTGTTTCCCTGAGGTCAATTTCAGTTTTTGTTTTCTGCAGAGCTGAACTCCACTGGTACTTGGAGTCCTTTAACATGTACTCTCTTACAGGGGTTTTCAGTGACCTTGCAAATAATGCAAACTGCTGTGCAGAAACTACTTTCTTTGCTTATGATGATGAAACTTATTTTGGGACATAAGTGTCCCTGATTAGTTCATTCAATATTTGTGTATTATTTCAAGACTGTATTAGCATAAGAAGCCCATATGACTTCCGTAACTGTTCTTTATGAGTATATGTTAATTAGGAGAGGAACAGAACTTCTTAGAGATTTTTTTTTATTTTTTAAATTTTTTAGTTTGAGACTGTGTAGTTCAGAAGCTTGGTGGTTCTAGTTTCATTTCATTTCTACTGGAGTAGGTTTTTTTTTTTTTTTTACTCCTTTTATGTCTTTCAGAGTTGTCACTGAGAATTTTGCTGGTCTATTAACCAGGAGCAACAACTCAGGGTGTAGTTGTGTGTTGCGTGTATGATGTGTAGGAAAGATTGCAGAGCAAACCAGAAAAAAAGTGGCACTTCCAAAGTGTACGATCTTGTACAATAGCTGTAGAAAGCAGGATATTTTTTTTTTTTTTTGTGAAAAGGGTGCCTGTGGAGGGAGAAAAGAGCATGTACCCTAGTGCTGGAGCTGTAAAGGGAGGAGGGGAGGAAAGGCATGATTACTCTCGTGGTGCGAGCAGGCTGATTCAGCCAGTGCTGTTGTCCTTGAGGAAGTGCTGAGATCTTGCAGCACTGCCTGCTTCTGGTTGATTTTTGAAGGATTATGTTCTTTCCTACCCCTGGATCAGTGAGCAGAGGGCTATTTGCTCCTCTTCCACTTGCTCTCACAGACCAGGGGCAGCACAGAGGTACCCTGACTTCTTACAGCCATAGGTGGCCATCTCTGGCAGCAAAGTGTGAACTTCACGTGGCATTGCTGAGTCCAGGTTACAGTAACAGAGAAGAAAGTACCTCCTGAACCCCTCTGTGTGAGGGAGGAAGTCCTCTGGCCTGGGTTAGACCTAGGCGATGGGTGGTGTACGCTGGGTTCTGGACAAGCCTTCTCCTGGGATGGACCCCGTATGGGTGACACTGCCCAGGACTGAGACTGCATGATGCAGCCCAGCCCAGCTGCACTGGCCGCTTTTTCCTGGACTGGTCTTGGGGTGTGTGGCAGAACTCTGTTTGCAGATGAGTTGTCAAGTATCTCGTGGGCTGGGTTTAGCTGCCTCTCAAAGAGCTTGTATTGAAGCTTTTACTCAGGTGTATTTATTTTTTTTTGAGGCTTGACAACAACGGAAGTTCATGGAGGTCATTAAGCATGAAGCAGTTTTAACTTGGTTTAAATACCTCAACACACTTGAGTTTATCTCACAATTTTGAGGAAAATGGAGAAAGTGTTAAAAGTATGCATTCTAAAAGTGTTCCACAAAAGAAGCAAGAAAGTAAGGATACTTGCCAGTAATTCTGTTACCAGAAGCCATGATCTCCCTTTTCCAGCTGATGCAAAACAGCCAGAATGCAATAAAAGTGCTAGGAACATAGACTAATCTGAAGCAAGGGCTTCTGTAACAAACACTTCCAGATGGGTGTGTAACTGGAAAACTTCCAGTACCTTTTGTTACTTAAGTGCCTGCGTTTTGGTCTGTTTTCTGCAGTGTCCCAGAAGCGTCTCTGCCTTGCATGATCAGTGTGTTGACAACCTGATATTTTGTCTCTATTTATTCGCTGCTGAAGTACTTTAATAGTAACTCCAGTGGAAAAATTTCCTGGTAGGCAGACTTCCCAAGCCTTGGTGGATTTCAGTTTACGCTGCATCTGGTTGCGAACTGGCAGGTGCCTGTCTTCAGGATTTAATTCAGTTCATAGGAAGTTATTTATTCCTTATCTGTTACAAATTGAAGCTATTGATTTAGAGCTACTGCTGTAGTAATTTCTAGCCGTGCTTCTGCAGTAGAACTGTCTGTCTTCTGATGCTAAAAGGCCCAGTTGACATGGCATATTTTCAAATAATCTTTAATGCTGATAGATAGATAAAGTAAGGTTACAATCACTGCAGTATGCGCATCAATATCAGAAAAGAGAAATATCTTCCTGCTGCCTCCTTCTAGCTGCAGTGCTAAGTGGGGAAAGATCATAAAATCCATTTCTGCGTGCAGTTACTGCCAATAAGCAAGACTGCTGGAGGAGTTGAGTATATTGTATCCCTTTGAGGTGCAGTCCCATGGCAGCTGAAGTGGATGAAAAACTGGACTAACACACTTCTCCCTGGCGCTGCCTTCAGTGTTCGGATAGTTTTGTGATGAGGTAGGTCAGGGAGCCAACCTGATTGCTGACTCAGCGCTTTATTTCTTTCTGGTTAGCTTTCTGTTGAGTAAGCTCTTGGAGCTGAGCACGCGTTCCAGGAAACAGACCCAAAGCAGGACTGTAGCAACCTGGGTTGAGATTGCCTAAAGGTGTGGTTGCATGTTATTCTTGATCATGTCTCGGTGGGTTGCCTCATATCCTTTCCTCTTCCGGCAAGGGTGGCTAAGGAGGATATTTCATGTCGGCTGTGCCAGCTGGTTGTAGTCTCAGCCTGATGTTTTTCAGAAACTTTCAGTTTACAGGAAGGTTTTAAAACATTGTTTGAGTTTTGCTCTGGATTGGAAAAAAAAAATACTTCAGGGCGTCCCATCAGCTCAAAGTTCAAAGGTTCGGCCACTCAAATTGAAATTTGCGACCGCATCTCTGCTAGCAAATGAGAGCATTCATGAGTACCAGAGCTCAGTTGCCTGCGCTACTAAGGTGTTAAGCTTCTGGCAAGCTTTTGGCCTGGGCCAATGAGTGGAGTCTCAGTAGCATTCCCAGTGACCAGTCTGAAGGCAGCAACCGGAAGCTAGGAGAATTTATGGATGTAAGCCATTGCATGCCACTTGGTTGTCATGCAGAAGTGAGGTCTGGGGCATGTTTAATCAATCAGCATTGCTTTACTGGTTTCCTAATTTAGGTGTAACAAGTATGCTCCTTTGAAGAGCCTTGAAGCTTCCATTGACAGCTGAGGATGTGCAGAGTTGTGGTGCTGTATCTACTCAGGGAGGTGGGTTAAAGATATTACATCTGTGAGTGCACGGTTCCAGCAGCTATCTTAGCTTCGAAATTCACAGTCTGTCTTGGAGCACTTGAACTGAGTGAAGGGCAGTGGGTAGCTATTGCAAGTCTTAAGCCTCCATAGTCATCAAGCAAATAACCTGCTAATATGTGCTGTCTGTTGAAGAGGAATCTTTCCAAAAAAGACCTTATAGAACAAGATTGCAAGTACCCCATTTGCGTGTCTTTACCAGCATGGATCACTAGTTCCTTTGTATCTGCACGTAACATGCAAAAAGTCACGGCTGAACATGATGTAAAAATTTTATTTTCCATTTCAGTACGTTTGGACTTTCAGTCCAGCTGTAAGGCGTAACTGAGAGAGCATCTCTCAGTTCCTCTCTTGATTTAAAAAAAAGAATATTATTCAGGGATTCATTTCAGCATAATTTAACTGCTCTGTATTACTGCAGTTATACTGAAGAGCCTTCAATGTGAAAAAGGAGGCAGCTCTACTGCGAAAGAAAGAAACAAAGTTTCAGGAGCTTAATTTGGACTCATGCTACTGTAAATTATTTGTTCAGCACTGGCAAAATTGGTTCCTAGGTTTCATAATTTAATGTGCTGGCCTTTGTATCTCGGTGGTTTTGGACAAATCTCAGTATTCTGCAAAGTAAATGGGTGGTTGCTGTGCTCAAAATGAATGTGTGAGTAGGTGGTGGCTGTTGTCACCATTTTTTTTCCTTGTTGTTTTTACAGTGTCTCTAATGTTTCTTAATCCTGAATGATTCTCTTTCTTTTCTTTAGAAATTGAAGAAGAGGCTGAATCATGAGAATTCAAGTGTTAATACTGTACAAATGCAAACCAAAATGCATTTCTTACCAGCTGTGTAGGTTATTTAGTTTGTGTAAAGCTAAATAGCTATTTCACTGGCAATTATTCAAAGACTTGCATCTGTATAGCTTTCCTATTCACATCAGTAATTGTTGTAGGAAAAAAAAGAATTCTAATTTTAGTATAAGTGGCTGTTATCTTACCAGTTCATCACTTCAGCTTGAATGGAGTTTGAAGCCTAAGTTGGATCTTGCAGTTAGATCTTGCATACAGAGTTATTCTAGTTAATTGGTAGCAGGCCATTTGGAATACTAATTGAATTCCAGAAATTATTTGAAATGAAAACATTTTTACCCGTACATAGAATAGAGAAGGAGTAGAAATGGAAGATGAAATAAATCACCTGTTAAGTACGCAAATGGTCATTCCTCTGATTTTGGCTCAAACGTCATAAAGCATTCTCTTGGATCACCAATTTAGCCAGTTGGAATTGATTAATTCATAAGCTTCTTCTAGTATCATATCCTTGGTTCAGTTGTGGTCTGGCTAGTGTGGGTTTCTGCTGTGGTTCAAAAAACCTAGGTGATGGATTAGTTTGTGATCTGTTTTCTCAAATAAAATATTTGACTGTGTTCCTATGCTTTTGGTGCTTGTTCTTACTCAAAAATATGATGCTATGCAAGACTTAACATGTATAACTTCATTTGTAGCTATGGTGCTAGTTCTGTTTCAGAAACTGCTACTGGAATAAAAGGTTTTGGGGTGGTTTTTTGGGGTTTTTTTGGGGTTTTTTTTTTTTTTTTTTGGTTTGGTTTGGTTTTTTTGTAGACATGGAGTTTGGCACCGCTAGGTTGGTGAATGTCCATGTGTAAAGTGACTTGCCTGAGGTTTGGCACTGGACTGTAGCTAGAGCTGAGGAGAGAACTCAGGTTTCCAGAGTTTGTGAGCTGCTGGCTAGGTCAGATGTGCTGCTGCTGTGATCCTTGGTGACTTGGATATGACTTATTTCTGTAAGACAAGAACTTCATGATCCTTAACATCAAATCAGAATAAAAGTTTTAAAAACTATTACAGAATGGTTGCATTTTTGATTGTACTGTAGTAATTCTAAATCAGTGTTGTGGCAAAATAAAAGCAGTTTTTGGTACTGCAATTGTATGCAAAGGCAGTTTGCCTTTGGAAATAAAGTTTGAGCATTTGTGTATTCACTTAGAGAGTGACAAAGCAGCAGTAAGCCAAGGCTGCTATTCTTGCTGTAAACCTGAATTGAATGAGAATGAAATCATAGCTATCGCGGGCCACCTGGAGTTACCATTGACAAAGCCAAACGCAGACCTACTTATCAGACCTGTTTAATCTCATTTTGCAGCAATTAGCAGCCACCATGTCAAGCGTTAAGAATTTGACTCAGATGAGTCATATCCGTTTTCTGGTGTGGGATGCAAGAGTGCAGCTACTGGTGAGGCCGGGCAGTCGGTGCTGCCTTAGTGCTGGATGGCATGAGCAGTAGTAATATTTAGGTATATATTCTTTTCTGTATTGGTTTGCAAATTAAGAGTTGTTCCTCAGGAAGTTTGAGTGGGAAAATCCAGGAACTTAAATGCTGAGTAACTTCTTACATGCACACACAGAGTTATTTTGGTAGAGCAACCAGTGTAAAGTTTTGTCCTCCTCAGTATTCTTGCTCGTACCGTGACAGGGTTGAAACATGAGGGGTAGCTAAGTGATCTGTGGATCTATGCGCTGCTTGGCTAAAGCAGGGGGTCATTGCTCAGATTCTGAAATTGATTTCAAATCTGATCTGTGTAAGAAGGGAGATGAACTTAAGCTGAATAAAGCAGCCTGGGTGAATCTATGTCTGTCTGAACTTAAAGATGTTCTGGGTCTAATAAAGCTGCTATGCCACCAGTTCCAAACATCTGGTGATGGTGCACCATGTGCTTAAATTAAGAAGCTGGATCTGAATCACAGCTTGCACGAAAAACTAGTATACCTCAGCTTCGAGTACATCTTCTAAATTAATTTATATTTTGTAAGTCTAACGTTCTCAAAATCTCAGGTTTTCCAGTCTTTCCTAGATGAGGGCTTGATTTTATTTTATTTTATCCAAAACTTTTATAATTATTGTCCTTGGAAACGGGTGAGAGATGAGATCTACAGACAGGCATTCCAAACGTCCTTGTAGCTAGCAATACTACTTGCTCTGTCATCAAACTCATACAGCTGCAACTGTGTGCAAGGCCGCATCTTTACTTCTTTTTGCTGGAAACAAACTCCTGGTCCTTGTTAGCTTTTAACAAAGCCCTTTAAATTTTTAAAAGGATTCAAGGCTTTTTTTTGTCGCAGGGCAGGATTACTTAAGTCCACACTGTGGAGCGCTTTGCAAAGTGGGACACTGGTTCTGGCTAGATCTTCTGTGAATTGTTGCAAGAGAAGTAAGTGATAATGCTGTGTACCATGTTAGTGATATGTGTCAAGTTCTGATCAAAGGTTGGATTTTTAATTTCTGAATACTCCAAATTATAGTCTCATTTTTAAATTTGAGAATTTATTTTCTGTATGAAGTGGATAGGTTTATACCGTGGTTTTGGTGGAGCCTAGGGGATCTTTCAAATTAAGTTTAATCAAGTCTGCAGTGTTTACTCTGCACTGTCCCTGTACTGACTGAGGTAAATTGTTTTTTGTGGCTGAGTGCTGCCGGTGGCACAAAGGATTCAGATTTTTCCCTGCTAGATTGCAAGGAGGGCAGCATGCAAAACTTGTGCTTACAACTTACAGATCAATAAGGTTTGACCAAACCCTGGGAGGATTGTCCTACCTGCTTTCAAATAATGTTTGACTTGTGAAGCATTACTACTGATATTAAGTGGAAAAAAAAAGCACCTTAACTGTCATTCTATAGCTTTATTTTGCTGATGAAAGTAAGTGGTGGTGGTTTCTCTTTTTTTGGGGTGTTTTTTTTTTTTGTTGTTGTTGTTGGTTTTTTTTTTTTTTGTTCCTGACAGAGGTTAGAGCTATTGTGAATAGATTTCTGAAAACCTCATGAGAGTAATAAATAAATAAAAATGTCAGGAGTTATTAGGAAATAAATAGAGGAAGAACTAGAAAAGTCACTTGCTGTATAATCCCTGGAAACATTCAAGGCCAGGTTGGATGAGGCTCTGAGCAACCTGATCTAGTTGGGGATGTCCCTGCTCCTTGCAAGGGGGTTGAACTAGATGACCTTTGAAGGTCCCTTTCAGCCCTAACCATTCTATGATTCTATGATTCTATACCTTTACTGTTGCATGCATCTCTGCTCATCTCATTTAAAAATTGCATTTGTAACTTGATGGAAGACACAGACAAGGGAAAAAAGGGATTATCAGAAGCATTCATGAAACTGTTTCCATTTGGATGGAAACTTAATAGATATAGTGTCTTCAGAAAGAAAACAAAGGGAAAGGTGATGTAATTTAAAATCAGGAATGAGAAGGAAAGAATCATTAAGGGACAATTACTCACGTTTAATTTTTGTCCTTCTACCTCCTATCTGAAAGCAACTTTAGAAGAAGCTAAAGGAAGCACTCTTCCACACAAGGACAAAATTAAATAGTCTTCAAAAGGATTGAAATTTATGAGGGATGGCTTTGCTGAGACCCGTTATGCATGGTGGACACATGAAATGACTTAGGAGCTCTTCAGGCAGTTCAGTTTCCAGAGCTGTAAGGGTGTACTACGTGACTCTGCAGTCGCTCTGTTTCTTTTCTTTTCCCTGATAACTGCTGTTTGCAGTGGTAGAGATAAGATACTGGACTAGATGCACTTTTTTGATCTGAGTTAATGCTGCTGCCCTTAAGACCAAGCTGACGCAGTTCATTGACAGATGATGTAAATTTTCTAACAAATTTGCTAGACAAATGAAATTGTAAATGTTTTCCAGAAGTAGAGGCAAATTATGATGATGAACAAGGCTGACGTGTTTAATGCCGGGTGGAGGCAGATATCAGCTAATATAACCCAATTCACAGAAGCACACTAGTTTACACTAGGTGGGGACTTAGAAGGTCTGGCATCTGAAATAGCAGGAAGACTGTCCCTAAGTGTAGTGCCAGATGGGCTTTGGGATATTTCCTGTGCACTGTTGCATGGCCACCTGGCTGGCATCCTCCACTTCATCACGGTGGAGCTCCAGGAGTTCTCCTGTCAGGATGCTTTTCTCTGGCAGTAGCTCTGCATCTTTAATTTTTGGGTCACCTTCAAAGTGAAGCCAGGGAATTTGGTGTTTAAACTCATGTGTTTTTTAAGCATTAATTTCAGCAACCTGGAACTGAGACCTGTAGAGCAGAATCAGGAGGAGGGGAGCTAGAATCTGCTGATGAGTGTGTCCGAGAGGACTTCGCTAGGATGTGCTGAGACCTTGTAGGTACTTCAGGCAACCTGAGTTCCTGTGAAATTAAGCTCATCTTTGCTTACCTTCTTCCTGGTGACTACGCTCTGTAATGATGGGGATATCCTTAGGGATGCTTTAGCACACTCTTTTCACAGTCCAGTTTCTGACAACTATGTTTTTCTCTTTGTGGTTAAAGTGGTGCTTGTAGATATGTTGGAGGTGGATACAAACAGTGGATAAATGATTTCTGTTGATGTAGCTGTTGTTAGTGAAGGATACAAATGAATCATGGCTCTTTGAATGGTATTAGAATCGTAGAATGGTTTGGGTTGGAAGGGACCTTAAAGATCATTCAGTTCCAACCCCTCTGCCCCAGGCAGGGACATCTTCCACCAGAACAGGTTGCTGAAAGCCCTATCCAACCTGGCATTGGAACACTGCCAGGAATGGGGCATCCACAACTTCTCTGGGCAACATGTTCCAGTGCCTCACCACCCTCACAGTCAATCTCCGGATATTTTGCCCTCAGACAACTTTCTGCCAACGGGAAGGGGGTTGTTTGTTTTTTGAAAGTATCAGTAACTGAATGGCTTTTCCCTGCAGTAAGTACCTTTGACTTAAATGGAAGAAGGTTTGGTTAATATTGAGTACTTCTGAAGGCAGCATCCTTCATTACACCTCCTAGAGTGTAACTGTCTTGTGACTCAGACACATGAGGAAGGTTTTGTAGAAGGTTCTTCTCAGAATTTCTTTTAGTTGATATGTGTATGGAGGGGTATTATGCAACCCTTAATTTGTGCAAAAACACAAAGTACATCACAGACATCTAGAACGCGCTGGAGTAAAAGGGGCACTTTCCATGGGATCTCTTGTTTTACTCTTGAGCAATTTGCTTTCTGTGCTGACACAAATGACAGTGCGGTTGAGTGTGGTTTGAGCAAATTTTCCATTTTGTCTTTTCATTTCACAGAAATTTGAAAGGGGAGTTCTCTACCTTTTTTCATCCATTTGATTCAGCTAAGAGCATTTTCTTGTAATAAGTAAATAAAATGAAGTCTCAGGCTGCTGGACGTGTTTGTTGTCTGCTTCTTTATTGTAAATATTAATTTTGATATTTAATGGAAGTTGCTCTAATATAATCAAAATGTGTTACATCAGATCTGTGTATGCACACTGTTTGGAATACCTGCAGTGTAGATATTGGCATAAAAGCATTCCTATTTTATTTGATTTAAGCATCATTAAATTGTTATTAATGCATTTTAAACACAAAGAAAACCAACAAGGTTAGCATCCTAATTGTGTGAAGTCAGAAGCAGCAGTGCAGTATGGTTTTTGTTAAATGAGAGTAGTGTGGCTTGCAAATACAAAAAGGGCAATGCAATTTGCAGAAGAATATAGAAATTGGCAGGGAATCCATGGAGTCACTAATCCACCTTGTGCTCTAGGGATGGATCAGGTCTTGATGCCCCCACCTCACCATAAGAAATCCAATCTGTTATCGGAAATTTCCAGTAGCAAGGAGTCTTCAGCCTCCCGTAAACCCTGCATGGACACAGTTGCCTTAAAAGACAGACTATCACCAAAATCTGTTCTAAGTCTCCTGTACTTTGGAAGCAAATGTCTTCTAAGAGATGTTTAAAAAAAAAACAAACAAAAACTACAATGTTATCCTATGTTTTAATTGAAAGTAATTTTTTATTTAGTGTTACTCTTCTTTTATTGTTCACAAACACAGGGAAATTTAATTGCTCTTCTCCTTGGCAGCAACTTTATATGCAGTGAAGAGTTATCATATGACATATCCAGCAATAGTTTATTTTTTTTTCTCATAGATGAAACAACTCCGGTGTGTTCAGTCATTCCTCCTTAATCATGTGTCTGTAAATCTCTTGTCACACTTTGTTCCTTTCTTCTGGATACTTTGTCAGTTTGACTTTCTTCTGGATACTTTGTCAGATTGACTTTCTTCTGGATACTTTGTCAGATTGACTTTCTTCCTTCAGTTATGCCCCGGATTGTGCACAGTATTTCATTTGATGCCTCGTAAGTGCTCAGCAGAGGAGGATAATGATGTCTTGTGTTTTCCATATGAAACTCTCCTACGCAATGTGTGGGGTTTTTGCGGTAGCCTACAATGCTGGCTCATTTGTTCTGTGACTGGTAGTACATGCAAAAAAAAGCCCCAAAAAACCTTTGTGTGTGTGTGTGTGTGTGTGTGTGTGTGTGTGTGTGTGTATATATATATAATTTTTCTTCTTCTTCTTTCCTCTATGCTGTCTAGACAGTTTTACATTTTATTTCAGGATGCCTAAGCATAGAGAATAACGAATACTCATGTTTACTGAGTGGTATCAGTCTCACTTAAGAACAAGTTCCCCTCCTGTCCCTCCGGGTGCTTCCCAAATGGGTGCTGTAGACAAATTCTAGCCATATGAACATACAAGTCAGGAATGCAAGTATGACTTCGCACAATTCCTTGTGATATTGCCTTGCAGTTTGACAATCAATCATGAGTAAATGCTCTCATCCTATAAGGAAAAATCGTGTGATTTTTACAGAATTTGGATACATTTAAGAGCGAACTATAAAAAGTAGGAGTGAGCGGTTTCCTGAGTCCTCGATCCAGCCTTAAGTTTAAGCCGCACAGCACATTGCCAACTTAATAGTTGTGATGAGATACTTTAGATGAGACTTCTCATGTCAGTTTTTTAACAGAATATGAATTGTTATGATTATTTTGCAGCAGAGCTGCTACAAATGTACTCCTTCCTGGATCAAGCCTAATGGATAAAGACTTGTGTGCTTTTTAAGAGATTATGGTGTTTTCTATTGGAGAGCATAGTTCGTGAGACTCCTAAGCCCTTGAACATTTAGTTTTCTCAGTGTCTTTCTGTTCCTGGGAAAACAGTGGACACAGCAGTGAAAGTGCTACAATGTAGAGATTTCTGTGGAAAAGGTGGTGAGAGCCAAGGATGTATTTTGTGCCTTTGGTTATGATGAGACTTGGGCCCTAAAATTCTCAGATACTATATTATTTATGAAAGATATTTTCTTCTTACGATAGGAATATTTTCTTGACTAAGCGAAGACATTTAAGGAATGTGTTTGTTTACACATCTTAGAATGCTTCTGCTTCTAAATTTTCAGAAGCCTGGGAAGATCCTCATTTTGTCCAGGCATTCCAGCTTCTGTTCGTCATATTCCTGAAATACTTCGTATTTATTTTTCAGTCTGTGCTCGCTGCTTGTGAATCTTCTATGTTTAAACCATTTTTGGTATCATTGGATTGGGAAATATGAACTCCTGTGACTTAAAAATAATGTTGTAAGAAATGATTCTACATCTTTGGATTAGAAGCACTTCTGGATTTTTTTCAGCAGCTTAGTGGACATGGCTCTGGCTTTCTTCAGAAGAGTCTACACACTCTGCCTCAGTCTGTCTTAAGCCTTTTAGTTTGGCTTGGTGCAGGTCGCATTTCTACTAGAACCTGTGTAAAAATGAGCAAGCTTCTTAACAAGAAATTGAAAGGAGAAACTAAAAAGAGGAAAAGCTTTCAGACAGCATGAAGACATTTTAAGGAAAATTTTTTCCAGAAAATGCATGCTACTCATTAAAAGAAATTTTGAAGTAACGCACAGAAGATAGCATTGCCAAGAGGGTGAAGGAATGGAAGTGATGCCCTTTGAAAGGATAACTTTTGTCCAGATGAGGAAACAAGCTAAAAACCCCATGAACTATGGCAAAATAAATGTAAGCCTTAGTAAGATAGTTACCAAAACAGTTTGAGCAATACTTGCTGAAAATAGACTACCGAAAAAAGCATTTTCGAATGCTTCACCAACAGGGAGCAAGGTAGGGCTCCTATGCAGTCCAGATGGAAAAAGAAGACTTGAGAAAGATGCAGCTTTCCTGCTATGATCTTAAAGACTTTCTTTGAAGGGATAAGGCTGAGGACCTGCCTCAGATTCAGTTTGCCAGGAGAAGAGGTTTTAAAATAAGCTGATAAAATGAACAGTAACAACTCATAGGAACTGTGTGATGATGACTCAAAAGTTCTCAAGGAGCTCCGACTGAAACAAGCTGAGCTGTTAATTATGGTGCATGACTTCCGATTTCAGTTGATGTTGGCAGCATAGGAAAGGACATGATAATGTAAAACCAATAGGACAAATGGGATGAAAATCTAAATAAAGAATACATTTCATAGACACATGGATAAAATGTGGCAGTAGGGAAGAGTTGGCATGGCTTGTTTGTAGAGGGAAATCACACTTTTTTTGTGAGTCTGCCCTTGAGAGTGATTTGTTTAAGACAGTATATTGAGATGTCAAAAAGCTATTGATGGGATCCCTTACCAAAAACTCTTCAAGAGACAAAATGGCTAGTGATGACATATTAACTCCCTTCAGATGAACGGGTTCTTAAAGGAATGGAACAGGAGATCAGTTTTGCAATGAAGCAAGGTTCCCTGTAGAAAAATGTGCAGGTGAAAGGATTGCTCTGTACGTTCTTTTTGAATTGGGCTTTTCAGAGGATTCTTGGCTGATCTGGAAACATTCTGCTGGTGAACAGTGTGATGGCAATGTTTGCTGATGTACAGGCTAGTCAAAACTATACAGAATTGACTGTAAAAAAAAAAATGTAGAAAGTCTTATGGTACCAGACAAATGGGCAGGTAAGGACAGCTGAAGTTCAGTGATAGTGAATGCAAAGTAATGTATATGAAGAAAAGCAGCTCTCATTATTCATACAACATTAAGTGCTGAATTAGTTGTTGCTATTCAGCTTTCTCATTAGCTCAAGAGTTTTCTGAAAATGCCTCTGGATTGCTGACTGAGAAAGACCAGACATTATTTGACCCATTCTTATGATCTCTGCAACATTAACTGCTGGCTTCTTGCAGAGAGGAGATGCAGAACTAAACAGAGCTTTGATCTGATCCCTCTAGCTGCTGCAATGAAACCCAGTTTCATTGGTTGGCTGATTTTTGAAGCTTGGAGGTGGATCTCCCTAGCCATTCTTGTCACAGGGAGCTGCTCAAAGAAGCCAAATACATAACCATGTTATAAATGAAAATAGTCAGATTTTATTGGAATAAAAATTAAAATACTTCTCTTCTTAGGTGGAGAAAACTTTAGGTCAGTAAGGCAGAAATAAATAGAACAGAATACACAGAAATAAAAAGAACTTTTGACCAACTTTTCTCCTGCCCATCCTGACCTTGACGTGGCTTGTTGTTTCCTGCCTTGGTTTTAATGAATTAAGCATCTTTGGAGCTGTAGCAAACTCTCTTCCTTTAGACTTTAGGGAATCTTTCCATCACCTCTGAGGCCTGTCTTTTCGCTTTTTGTGGGACTCTCCTTTCTTCTCTGAGCTCTTCTGTCGGCATACCCATGGTCCCACAGGTACTTTCTTCTTGGGTAGTCTCAGTCACCTCTCCAGAGAATGAGCAATCACTCCTTCATCTCATGTCTTAAAGGCACATAACTTGGCAAGGTAAACCAAAATAATCATACAGATACTACTGCATCTCTTAAGGGATTTATTTCTTAGAGGTTTTTTTATCTACTTAAGATCTTGTCCAGGCCAAAGGAGGCTTGGTCTTCATTGGAAATAATTTCCAGTGATGTAGAACTTCTGGACAAAACTTCTAAATTTGGAAGTACTGAGTTGCTACAGCTTGCCATGTTTTCCTTGACTTTTTTTGTTGTTGTGTTTGTAGATTGTTTAAAGACACGTTAGTACTTGGTAGAAGTCCTAACAATTACTAGCCCTGCAATGTGCTTAAGCCTTCAACTGAGCCTCATTAGTTACCTCTTTGAGCTCTGAGTATTTTTTCTCTGATGCAAAGTTTGGAGTTGAGTTAATATTTAGTATTTGGTGTTCTTGGCACTAGGGAGCCTGTTTCACTGAGATTGATACAGATGCAGTGAGCCTGAAAGTATTGAGGTTATTTTTAAATAAATGGCTCTTTGTTTGCTTGTCATATCTTATTCTTGCCTGATCCTGAGTTCCTCCCACATGCATCAAGCAGAGAGTGGGTTTTTTCCCAGTTGTTGGGGGTTGGAATCATGTGATAACATCACAGTCCTTTGTCTTGGGCCAAGAGAGAGTGGATTTTTTGAATGTCAAGCTTTCTTCTTTTTATTTCAGCAAAAAGCCTTTATGTGTTGTTCCAGTTGTCTTCAGATCATTGATGTAGTCATTTAGATTTTGACATGTAGTTTGCTGTGTTAATTCCTACACACTCCCTTTTTATGTTTGTCATTGTCCTGGTTTTGGCCTGGGAGGGTGAGTGCAAAACTGTGTGGTGATTCGGGCTAAACCATTACAGTCATCTACCTTTTTCCCACCTCTCCTTTTCTAGCACCTGTATGAACTTTCTTTGTGCTACCAGTTGGTTGCCAGCTTCTGCTGTTTTATTTCTGTAAGTCCGCTTTGCTTTGCTCCCATTAGCCATGGATTACAGAAGCAAGAGGTTCTTTTCCCTTCGCATCCTTGAAGCGTAGTGCCATCAACAAGGCCAGGGTTTCACTCGGAGGCTCTCAGTCTAGGATACTGTGGGATTAGTTGTGTTGTTGGTTTTTTCTCCTCCTCTTTGTTTTGATGGTTCTACTTGGTGAAGTCTTGCACTTGCTTTCATGAGAATGTGAGCAAATTAGTTGCAAAAGTTGTCAGGAATCTAAGAAGCACCTCGATACATCTGGGAGAGAGTGAAAGTTTCTCAGTGCTCCTGTGTGACAGCGGAGCAAATAGCATGAATCGGTTAAATGTTTGAGCAGGTGCTCCAGAACATCATGATTTGTAGGTTATACATTTTCAAGTGATTTCTGATTTAAATTTGTACAGCAGCAGCTTCTATTTGCTCTTGTGCCACGTTGTCATCAGTGACTATCAGTGTTTTAGAAGGATGAAAGGTTGCTTTTTAAGTGATTGGCTAATTTATTTTTGTTATGGAACAGATTCCCAGAGATCTAAATGGAGTCACTTACAGAGTCTGTCAGTATGGGTAGAGATGCTTAATTTTGGGTATCTGTAATGAGGTGGATTGGGCGGAGGAGGTTGTGTGTGTGTGTGTGTTTATTTTCTATATTGTGCCTCAAGGAACTCTTCCTTCTTTGATATGTTCTGTTTGGGGTTCCTGAAAAACTGGATGTTGTATCCATGTCCATCTGGAGGATAACATTTCCTTATCCACTGGACAATACGTGACTCTCAACCTTTAGCAGAATTCGGGAGGCGTTCAGTCTCACCCCTGCAGATATTGTGGTGTCTGGTGCCTTCTTTTCGATCTGCTGGGAATGTGTGCTCAGAAGTTCCCCTTTGAGAAGATTGAAGGACTGGCTCTGGTTTGTAGTTCAGTGATGCAGGATCTCTGCTTCCATTTCGTAACAATGAGACTGCTTGAGCCAGGATTATTATAAGGATCCAAACCGTAATCTTTATGCTAGATAAGAACTGGCATGTGTCCGTCACGTGTCTCTGTCTTAGTGCCCTTGAGCATATTTTGCACATCAGTTGGAGCTTCTACACATACTGTGCTTTTCTTCTAATGTGTGGCATATTTAACTTGCCTGTATGGTCATTACCCACTTTTGTATTCCCATATTCAAGCCTCATGCCCCTTTATAAAGTTATTTTTCTGGCTAGCCTCTCCCAACAGACTGGCTTGGCAGGATGAGTTTCCTGGGAGGTCAGCCTGTGTTTAGGTGTTTTCACCTCAGTGGCTTCCATCAATTGTTTCCGGTCTTGGAGACGTATGAGACGCTCTTGACAGGAAATGTCTAATTCCAGTGATGCTGACAAGTTGGTGACACTGTGGTTTGCACGGTTGAACCAGAAATACCAAGCTGTACTGACATGGTGCTGGGATTTCCAAAGCACCTTGTGGAGGCAGTCTCTGGGCAAAGAGGAAGATGTCTGTGCCAAGCATAGAGTAGAAGTTGAAGTAGATAAGGATGTTGCTTGTTTCTGAAAGCCTACCCACTAGCAAATGTCACCATTTCTTGTCAAAACCATTGTTCTAATGCTGAATGGAGAGCTGCTACTACACTGTGAAAAACGTTTAGTGTTCAGACTTGCACTAAAATAAACTTTGTCACAAGTCCTTCTCCTATATCTCTGTCAAAAGAGTATCTTACTGTGTCTTTAGACCCCCAAGTGGAAAAGAACCCTAAATATTGGTTTGTCTCAGAAGTTGCCATTATCAGCTTTCCTTTTGCCCTGATTAATTGTCAGACAACAAATGGAAGGCAACGGCTATGTGTATAATACGGATTAATCAGAAGATAATAGCAAACATAAACATTCATTAATTGTATAGCTGCTCTGTCTGTATTCTGTAGTAAGCAGGTAGTATCAAAAAGTAGGGCGTATCTCAGAGCATGTTTAAACATTCTTCTTTGCCCTGTTAATGTTTTAAACAATAGGTAGAAGATGAACTTTGACCACTGCATTTTGTTTATCGCTTTCTTGGTGACTAAAGGCATTGGTAGCAGCTGAGAGCAAACGGCTTTATATCCACTAATGGACACTTAGCTTTCTTGATCGTGTTATTGTGTATAATTTTAAGTTTTTACCATTTCTTGAGAAAGGTTAATTAGTAGAGATTTTATATGTGAAGTGCTCAGTCTTTGTACAAGTAGCTTAAAAAGAGCTAAGTGGATTTACACTACAGGTGAGAATTGTTGGTAACACAATTGTAATATATGCAAAGCTTCACAGAGATGTGTCCTTTCCCACTGCTTCTCGGGCAAAAAGGGTTGAGTAGACTGTTTCCAATTCCATCTTGTGAATCTGGTTTCCCAGGATATTAAGAAGCCGGTTCCCAATGTAGTAGTATTCTGTTCTCTTGAATGTGTGATGTATGTTTCAAGCTGTTGTTTGTGTAGATGTTCATTAGCCTAATAACATAAGTGACTGCTCAGTGTGTGGCTATCCAAGCAAATCTGTAGGTAAGCAGCTTCATTACAGGCAGCTTGGTTGCTGTCAGCAGCAGGTGGAACTTGGGATGGTTTAGAAAATGGACACTAAGAGCTCACTGAGCTGCCTGCTGCTGCATTTATGCTGCTTCTGCTACCTAAGCTGGAGCTAAGCTCTAGTCTCGTGCTTATGTTACTTTTCAGTCACATCTGTGTAGGCATGCCAGTTGTTTAAGGAGGTGGGAGAGAAGGTTATGGCTAGACTTATTTTATTGCTTATAAACGAGCAAGACACAATTACTTACTGTAAGATTTATTATAAAACTTTTTACCTGTAAGGTCAAAGATGCCTAGCAAAGGCAAAGACCATACTATCCCTGTTTTCTTTAAATATTATCAGTGATGTGTAACCAAGTCCTCTTTCATGAGGTAGAAAAAGCTAAATTTAACTTGTGCTTAAGACCAAAGTAAGGGATAAAATTTGTTTTTTTCCCACAGCCTGTGGGATTGCAAGAATGACAGTTCTTCCCTTCCCTGTCTCTTGCTCCTGTTCTGTGCAGTGTATTTCTGTCCCCACCATGCTTATTAGTCTGCTGGAGCCTGAGCAGACTTTCTTTGCTGCAACATGGAAGATGTGTGAGAGCATTTAGAGTGAATTGTCAGTCCCTGGTCTTCAGAGTGCTTCACTCTGAGGGCTTAGGTGTTGAGAGGGCTCCACTGATTCCTGTGCTTCCTCAATTAGTGTTTTACTTGCCCTGAAACTGCAAATACTTGATAAGTGTGTTTTATTCCAGTGTGGAAGAACTATCTCTACAGTTAGCTTTACTGAGATATCATTTTGCCACTTGTGAAATTATATTTTCCAGTTAATGGAAAATATATCTTCCACTGCAGCAGGCTGTTAGAGTATTTCATCTGGGGGAATTAGAGTGAGAGCCTAATAAATGGAATTCTGGCAGTTTATGTGTTGATGACGACACAGTTTTTTGGGGCTTAGCTAAATCCTGGCCCTTTCAAACTACTGAGAGTTTTGATGTGTGTTTACTTGAGTTAGATTTGACTTGAAAACCATCAGACTTGTTCAGCTTTGCTAAACTTCTAATCACACTTTATACAACTGAATACAGCTTTTAGCTGCTTTATAGTGCACTTAACAGTACATTTCAGGTGCTTTATGGGAATCATTACCACTGCTCTTTTTTATGAGCTTGCATTTGCTGCTTTGTATTTGACTTTGAACTTCATGCACTGATCTCTCCTTTGGTCAGAGGAATTTTTCTCCTGATATTGTGAAAGAAGGTAGTAAAAAGTGTGTCTGTCAGAAGAACTGGTTTAGGGTATAGGTATTGGGTAGACACCTTGTCCGAAAGTGCACGTGCTTTTTGTGGTTTGTTGGAATTGCAGGTAAGAATTGGACTGCTCTGAGGGCTAACCTGGACTTTAGAAATCTGGTGTATTTATTATGAATGACAACTTCATTGTAAAATATGTAACTGCTAGAGGGAGAAGGAAAACTTCACAGAAACTGAACGTATTCTAAGGAAGGTACTGCTTTATCAAATGACATTATCCAGAAGATCTGGATTTTGTAGAAGTCTTAACATATAAAGGAAAGAGATCTTCCTCAGTTACCGAAGAAATACAAATAATGCATAGGTAATCAGTAGTATATAAGTAGTCATATATAAGAAATATAAGTGTCATGACAGAGTTTATACCGTGTGATTTTTCTCACGAATGTTTTCTTATTCATATGGTCCTTCCCTCCTCTGTTTAATTAACTCAAGAATTTTGTTTGTTTGGGTTTCTTTGTATTGCTACATAGGACAGGACCCAAGAATGTTCCTTACAGTGTGGCCCTGAGTCAGATTGGTTTTAACAATTATGTTAAATGGATTTGACCAGCTGATCTTGACAGTAATATATATACACATGCATACGCACATATATGTATTTTAAAGAGTTGTTCTTTCCTTTTTCATGATCCCGGGAACTTGCCATTTTAACATAGGATTTCTCAAGTATTTTCTGTATTCTGAGTTTGATCAGCTTCTATCACGTTATTTTTCTTTTTAAAGTAATATTTCTCTTTAAATCTTCACTTTGCAACTGTAGTGAGACATGTTTCTTCCAAGATTTGAGAATTAAGTCAGGACAAGCTGTGCAAACTTTCCTGCTGCTCAATGTAACAGAAGTGTATCATAAACTTATAGTTGGTGTTTATCTATCCTTTCTTCAGCTTTTTAATGATTTCTAAGCCTGTAGGCCAGTTACAGTAAAGTATGACTGAAGAGTAGATGTCTCAAAGATCTTACTTCTCAAAATGTTGGAGAGACTCCCTTGCTGCCTTCCCAGTTGAGAGCATGGCCACAAGGCTTATCTTTTATTCAATATCTTCATGGCAGTTTTGATAATCCAAGGAAAGAGGCAAGGTGGAAGTTGTGGTTAGAGGGAAAAGCTCTTATTAGATCAGTTAGAGCAGAGAAACTTCAGGGTATGTAAGCTTTTTGCCTACAGAGCTTGTCTTGCTACCTATCTTGTCTGTTGTAAAAGCATCCGCAGGAATGGGAAAGCAAGGAGAGATACTGGAAACCAGGCTGCTTTTTTTTTTTCTTTCTTTTTGCTTTTGTTTTTTTTTCTTCCTTGTTCTATTCTTCACAGAACTACATTTCTTTGAATTTTTTTTTTTTTTTTCTGAAAGAAAAAACTGAATTGGGTGAATAAACAGAAGGATGCTTGCAGGAGAGGTGGAGATGAGTAATTTTTCTTGTTTTGCTCTCTTGATCCCACAAGCCTTTTGCAGTGGAAGTATGCTGCCTGTTATAATGGAAGCCTTAGGTATTTCTGCTGACACTTTGTAATTGCCTCCTGTTTTACTTTTACATTGGTGTGAATCTGGGCAAGTGAAACACACGTTTTAAGATAAATTGTGGACTACATTCCTTGTTCTGTTAGCATTTGTGCATATTCTTGATTTTATTCAGACAGGTAAAATTTATTATGAAAGAATTTGCCACACAATAAAGTTCTTATGTATATGGGAGTTTCTATGGGTTTGACGCCCTCTTTCCTTCTCTTCTGTTGTACCTTGTCCTTTTCTCGCTGTGAATCAAAATAGATCTGAATGGCAGTTTACGTTGGAACTTTACTTTTGCCTTTCTTTCAATTTACAGCTATTTTCTTCCAAAGTTCTAGTATAGAATCTATATAGTGTGTTCTGCAGTGATGTACATATATTGCATGAATTTCTATTGCAGCTTGCACAGAGGGTGAAAATGTGCATCAAATGTAATTTTTTTTTTTTTCTTTTTTTCCATAAGGTCATCAATTAACCAAACAGATTTTATTCTCTAAGGCATCAAACAAACTTCTTGCCTTCTCTTGATTAATGATGTTTTACCCATTTTTACCTGAGGAAATGAAGGTCTCTCTTAAAAACAAAAGGAGGGGGAGGAAGAAAGAAAAGAAAAAACATTAAACCACGTCCTGCTGATTATATTCAAAATTCAGACAGAAGAGCTAAAATGGGGAAATCCCTCTAGATCTTTTACTTCCTACTTAAAATTGAATCTTCTTATCAAAGCAAACTGTGTGAAGAGACATGGCCTAGAAATGTTTGACTGTCAGAAATGTGTGGTATTGACAATGAATTTTTCATTTCTTTCTGCAGATATTGCTGTTGTAGAGATGAGTGATGCCTTCCGTCAGCCTTCCCTGTTCTACCACCTGGGAGTCAGGGAGAGCTTCAGCATGGCTAACAATATTATCCTCTACTGTGATACAAACGTGGAGTCTCTGCAGTCACTGAAGGTAACTTTGAATGGAAAAAGGGATGTGGTGGTGGGGAAGTCACAGTTGGTCCAGCTTTTGAAATGAGTTCTCTGTTTCCATAGGAAATACAGACGCCACTTGTTGTTCACTGAAGAGTTGTAAAAATATTCTGAGGCCTGGAAAACATGGCAACAGTGAAATGCTGAAAATCTGAGTTTAGTTTTCCCAACAGAAAGATTTAGCTGACTTTTATCATAGTCAGTTAAATACTGAGATGTGAAATGGCTTTTTACAGAAATAGAAGTTTGACAAATTTCAGATGAGAAATAAAATACATAGTTTTGTCATTCAAGGGAATTAATGGTGTTTGGGCTAAATTATTACAGTAATAACAGTTGGGTGAGTATGATAGAGTGAGAGTGCAGGGGGCAGCAAAATAATTCTTAAGTTTTAGCTCCTGTATAAAGTAGCAGTTTTCTGGCCAAACCTACTGGGGCCACAGATGGCTGGTATTGAAGGCAGCCCTGAGGAGAAAGCTTTCAGGGTACTAGTGGACAAGAAGCTCAACATGAGCTGGCAATGTGCGCTTGCAGACCAGAAAGCCAGCTGCATCCTGGGCTGCATCAAAAGAAGTGTGGCCAGCAGGTCGAGTCAGGTGATTCTGCCCCTCTGCTCTTGTGAGATGGCACCTGCAGTACTGCGTCCAGCTCTGCAGCCCCCAGCATAAGAAGGATATGGACCAGTTGGAATGGGTCCAGAGGAGGGCCACAAAGATGATCAGAGGGCTGGAGCACCTCTCCTATGAGGACAGGCTGAGAGAGTTGGGGTTGTTCAGCCTGGAGAAGAGAAGGCTCTGGGGAGACCTTATAGCAGCCTTCCAGTGCCTAAAGGGGGCTTATAAGAAAACTGGAGAGGGACTTTTGACAAGGGCATGTAGTGATGGGACAAAGGATAACGGTTTTAAACTGGAAGAGGGTAGATTTAGATTACGCATAAGGAAGAAAGTCTTCACAATGAGAGTGGTGGATCCCTGGAGCAGGTTGCCCAGAGAGGTGGTGGATGCCCCATCCCTGGAAACATTCAAGGCCAGGTTGGACGGGGCTCTGAGCGATCTGATCTGGTTGGAGATGTCCCTGCTCACTGCAGAGGGAGTTGGACTAGGTGACTTTTGAAAGTCCCTTCCAACCCAAAACATTCTATGATTCTGTGTCTTGCTGTTTACATCAGATACCTGCAGGATTGCTATGCCAGAGATTACCAGCAGTGTAGCAGAGTTAGTAAAAACAGAACTTATGCCTGGTTCTCAGAGCCACAGTTCACAGTACGGTAGGTTGATTTAAGTCAAGATGGTAGTTTAAGATAATCTATGGGGCTATGAATTGTGCAAGTTGGTACTTGCTTCCTCCTGCTAACTCTGCTAAAGGTTTAGTAACTTCCATGAGGGTGGGGGAGGCAACTTGCATGGCAGTGTTTTCAGTTACTTCCCCTCCCTCAGATTCATTGGCTCTGATCAGGAGGTGGTTTACGCTATTGCACTTCCATTCTAGGCATTGCTGAAAAGAAGCATTTTAGTAAGCAGCTTGGTGAGTCAGACTGCAATCTGGGCACTGCTGCCTCTCATAAAGGGCTTGCTTCCACTGATTCTGCCTAGTACAGGATATTTGCTTTTGATTATGTCCCATTATTTGCAGCTTGGTCCTCTGTTGGGAGGGACATACCTTGAGTAACTCAGTTTCTTCCCCTTGCTCTTTCCTCCAGACTTTCTAGGCCAACGGGACTGGTTGCAATCCAGTTATTTTCTTTCTTTTTGCAACACTAAGTGTATACAGATAAAAGCCCTAAAAATAAAACTGCTAATGACAAAACACCTATCTGTGGATTTAAGTCAATGTTGAATGACCTACAGTATAAGCAGAGCAGAATTTAATTGTACTGGATAAGGAGCCAAATACCCAGCTCCCACTGAAAATCACTTGGAGTGAGGCACCAGGCTGCCATTGGCACTTGGGAGGAATTTCTACTAGTTTAAGAGCTGGACTTTGCAAACAGGTCATGTGCAGGGTTCCCACTGACATCAGTAGAAGCCCAGTTCTGCCCAGGGAGACTTGGATGTCCCAGTTGCCACTGGTACAGTGCCCACTGAAAAACTCTTTGGTTTCCTTTAGCTTTGAGCTGGGCCCATGTTTCTGCTTTTGATTGTTTGCCGGGAAGTGGTCAGAGAGCAAGACCCTTTCCGTAGTATTTAGTAACTGCCTGAAAAGAAGTAGTTATGGGCATGCCTGGGCACCTTCTGAGGCAATGTTTGTTCCTGTATTTGTTACGGCCAGCAGATAGAGTAGAAGCAATGCAGGACAGTGTGTAGTTTTAATCTTGTATAGAAAGTGGTGAATTCAAACACTGAAAAAGATAATGAAAATGTAGGAAATGCAAAACTGCAGCACGTCATTTAGCTGGGGTACAAAACAACATAGGTAAACTTTTGCTGGTGGAATGTTCCTCTGTGTGAACGTTCAGGTCATGTTGGATGACACTTTGAGCAACCTAATCTAGTGAAATACGTCCCTGCCCGTGCCCGGGGTGGAGGGGGTTGACTAAATATTTGTGTCCCACATTTCAAAAGGTAACAGCTGTATGTGAAACATGGCCCCTCAGCAGCAGGAAGAACAGTCTTACAGAAGCCTGACTTAGACAACATGGAAAGTACGAGGTGCCTTGATTTTGATGCTGTGTTTGTTTTTAACGGTGTGGCGTAGGTGAAGTTGCTCAGCAGTCCCAATGGCAGAGGTGTAACGTAGCTGTCTGATCAATCTGGCAGGGTTATCGGTTGCTGAGATCAGAACTTCCGGACAAATCTTCCTGAAAGTAAGGTCACTGTCCACAAGTAGTTCATACTTGGGCTGTACCACCCGGATTGCTGTGCAAGAACCAGCTCTCTCCATTCATGTGTGCCCTGGCTTCTTATAATCTGAAACTTTAAATTTAAAATGTGAAGATTACTAACTAGAGCAACATGAATTTCAACTGATTTTGGAATATTTTAAAACCTCATAGAAATACTGCTCTTACTATTCTTTAGTTTCTTCTGCTGACAGCAAAATGTTACTTGCTGTATTTAACTTCTTAAATATGTGTAGATGTATATTAATGGTCAACTTTTGAACAGCATCCCCCTAGGAAGATTTATTTAGGGAGAGGTAGGTACATGTGGTGCATGTGTATGTATGTATGTATATACAGATGTATATAAGATGTATGTATCTCCTCGGTTCCATAGTCATTTTTTCTCTCCTGAGACAATACTTTATTTATGTTAATTTGACAGGCATAGAGAACATCTACCAACCAGCCTTTTCCTGTCATGTGTCTGTAAATGTTAAGATTAGCAAGTCATGTTGGTCAGGTATCTTTCCTAGTAGCTGTTCAGTGCTATCAACATTATTCTTTTTCTTTTTTATTCCAGGAAATTATTTGCCAGAAGAATAATGTAAGTATGATTTCTGGATGCCAGTTGAATTCTAGGCATTTTAAACTTCTGTTCCATTTAATGTTGTTTATCTTATGTTTTCCACTTGAATCATTTAACACTCCCCTACTGTATTTTACAGAGTTAAATGCAGAACTCTGGAAATCCTAGCAGCAAATCTGTGTATATCACTTTGTTGCTAGGTACCAGGCTCACTTCTTACCTTGCCTCCATCTATCAGTGGTATTGTCCTTGCTGCCTTTACTTGTCTGTCATATTTCTTCACACGCCATTTACATCTGTAATTTTGTTTTGGTTTTTTTTTTTCCGTTGCCTTTTTCTTTATAGTGTTCTTCAGTGTTTTTTAAAAAATACCTATTGAAAAGGAGAGTTATTTGGAAACTGATGCTTATTTTAGAAACCCATGGCTGCACCTATGAAAACATATATATTTATAAAGAGAGAGTGTGTGTGTGTATTTATTTCTGGAAGTTGTATCCTGGAGCCCGTTATTCCTAGTGCAGTGCAGATCCTGGCAGTCTGTCTGTGACTGCCAGTCATTTAAACTGTAGGTTTCTGCACCTTGGCATCCCTCTGGTTTCTGAGGTTGGCCTTGCAAATCCGCCTTCCCGTTTTCCCTCCCAAGTACAAGGGAGGCAGAGCTGTGGCTGGGAGAACACTGCTTTCTCAGTGTGGTTTGTTCCGGAGTAGCAGGGCCAGTCATGTCAGAATAGATATCTGGCACGTTGAGTTGTTCTTGGCTTCGCTTCAGGACTTACTGGTAGCCATATATGCTAAGATAATAATTTTATAGCGGTTAGTCAGTGGTATGCAGATATCTTAAGGTGCGATGGGTATGCTGTACAATTCCATATATTTGAATAAACTTTTCTTAGGGGCATATGGAGTATTTAATTTTAGAAGCTGGCCAGGTTTTATTTCCTATAGTGTTAAAAGTGCCATAAAAACTATGGTATTCCTGGGTTTACTTTTTTATTTAACAGTGAAAATCATAGATTAAGAATTGAATTCTGCCAGAATGAAACATGATTCTTTGAAAAGGATGCAGTTATCTACTATGGCTGATAGAGTTTCTAAAGGTGGTTTTAAAACCAGTACAAGCTTTGGCCCTAATGCTGCATAGCACTAGCCCTAATGCTGTATAGCACTTAATCGAAAAGTGCTTTTCAGAGACCCAGAGAATGCTGTGAATGACGTGTTAGACTAAAAATCTCTCGCTTTTCTCTAGTGAAAGTGGGGTAAATGATCAGTTAGGCCTTTACACAAAATGAAAGAGAACAGTAAGGCCTTTCTTGTAAATGAATGTATTGCATTCTGTATTTTTATTCCGGTGGCCCAGGATCTAGGGAAAATGATGTGTGACTAATGTAATGTCCCTGGGAGGATAGAGGGAAGAGCTCTGCTAGCAGGAAACCAGCAGGACATGGCTGGTACAGTAGAATAAAGGGGGGGGTGGAGGGAGGATGTTGTTTTCTTGTTCTATTTTTAAATTACAGCCCCTGAAACTTAAGTAGAGTACGATAACTTGGCCTTCATCTACTTGAGAAAGGATTGTTCTATTTCCTATTTAAATTTGGATAGGTGGCTGTGAAACTGTCATTTATCACTTTTAGAAATGTTTCAATGTATGCCACAAAAAGAATGTGTTCCTTGAGAGTCTCAGATGTTTTCAAGCACACCCACGTAACATCTTTTCTGGGAGGAAGTATTTTCCCAGGGATTAGAACAGGGAAGTCTGTAAAACTGGCTTGGCAACTCTGCAAGTGATTTACTAATTTTCTTTTTTATTCTCCTTTTTCCTTGTTTGTTGGCATGATGTCAGCCAAATTACCTGGAAGTAGACTTATCAAAATGTTGATGCTTGCCTGACTATTGAATGTACTTCTTACTTCATGAAAATCATGTTTATTCACAAATCGTAAAACTCTTGGATAACCTGGTATGACAAAGGTGCTGTTCTTGATGCTGTGACTGTGGTTCCCATACTTACCAAAAATAGTCATAGGAATGATTATGTGAGGTTGCATATACAAAAAAATGAAATTCACTTATTGTGGTGGTTTAGCCACGGGACACTTATGAATAAACCAGGAGTTTAGTCCTGCTGTTCTAGAACATGTTTTTTAATAGCATGCAAACATCAGCCGTAGCAAGACAATAGTATCCCTGGCACCGGGGGATTAAAAAGACTGGAAAAGAAGCACGCGCGCGTGTGTATCTATATATATCTGTCTAACTGAAATGCCTTGTGTTTGCTTTTCCTGAACCTTGTATCCCTAAAACTAGTGGAGAGGAAAAAAAAAACCCCAGCCCTTTGCCAACTGTTTTGTTCTTTGTTCTGACTGGATTTTTGTGCTTCCTAATAATAGTCAATACGATGTTGCATAGTTAGGATCAGCTGCCTGGAGCCTGTCAGGGCAGAGCAGTGCAAGATAACCTAGGCTCATTTCCTGTTATATGTGGTTTTATAGCTATTTAGTTGGACCTTTTACAAATGTTGCAGTAATACCAAAACCATGCCTTTTTACGGGGAGTGGTATTTCGACAGAAGGCAGTTACTTTGATATTTGGAAGCTTAAGTTTAGTTTTTGCAGTTATCTGATTTTTGAGGTCAACCAAGCAGCAGAGGCATTCTAGAAATTACTAGTAAAGAGTTTCAGTCACAAGGAGATGTTGGTATAAAGGTTACCGTTCATGGCTGTACTTCTCTTGTCTTAGCTCACCAGTTTTTATTTCATCCTAATTCTGCCTGGCTTGAATCTTAACCAACTTTGGAGAAAAGCTGCAGGTCAAGTTCCAAATGGCTATTTATTCAATGTTTTTTTAATTTTACATGTTGAATCTGAGGAAGTTTAATGCGCACGCATTATACGTACAGTTTGCAACCACTAGCAGTAGGTAACACCTTGGCACAGTGCTCACCTTTCAGTTCAGGCTGCTTGCTTGCACCGGGTTGGAGCGATGGGTGGCCTCGGGAGCTGCTGAGGGTGAGAGACCGCAGTACAGCCCATGGCCTTTTGTTAGTGTCTGTCTTTTCTGACACTTGGAGGGATCAGAGATTTTACATTTCACCAGTTTTTCCACAACCCTTCCTAACTGCCTCCTGTTTAAGGTGTAGCTTGGGAAGCAGCTTGCTGTGGTGCTCCTTCAGCGGGAGCATGAGTGACCCTGGATAAGGCATGCCAGAGGCATCTACAAGCTTGGAGTCTCCGTGTAGGTACTGCTAGAAGACTATAGGTCCCATAGGATATGTTTAGCTATTGGTCTCTTTCACTGTGGAAACAGGGGGAAATATTTTTAATATTCCTCACCCAGCCGACAAATTATTTGGGGGCGGTTTGATTTTTGGTATCCAAGTATATAAAAATGCTATCTGGTAACCTTCAGTAAATATTTTGTTGATAATTACAACTGCAGTATTTATTGTTATTTAGATACATCACTATCTCTTGCTCGTTCTTTCATTTTAAAAAATTCTTTGACTAATATATTTGGCACATAGTTTCCCTGGAAAAAGTTAGAACTTTTTTCCCTATGTGAATATAATGCAAGGACCATCCAGAGTGTATGCTGATTTTTAACAAGCATTTAGGATGTGGCATGGCTGCAATGTAGTGTTATTAGTGGCCATATACAGAATATATTCCCAAAGAAAATGGGAGGTATTTAAAAGAATAGACCTAGTCTCTGTGCTTCAGTTCATTTGAGGTGTGAGGCTTACTTATTTTCCTTTTCAAAATGACAGCAAGGCTGTCATTCATGTGAGTGGGATTTGAAGTAAACCCAAACTGAGTCTGTATTCATTAAAACATCAGCACATGTACTGTGTGTCTTGGGTGTGGAGGGAATAGATTTAATAACTTGGTTTAGGATTTTGCCATCTGCTACATGCAACACCATGTGCAGAGAATTACCTTTAAGAAAAATCTAATCAGAAGAATTTATATGAGAGCAGATATTTCTCGAAAGAGCTAGTAGGAGAAATGCAAAAAAGCTGGTCTTAATTAGAGGAGAGTCAGCCAGAAGAACAGTTCCTACTGTGAGAGATACTGTCTTTTTTTTATTACCTCAGCTGGTTTTATTTATGTAAAAAAAAAAAAAAAGTTACATTGGTGGGTGCTGACCTGAAGCTTAAGCAAGTAGATGGGATTCTGCCAGCTTCTCCCATCCATAAGTAAAATGTCAAGGTTTGGTTTTGTTTGGGTTTGTTGTGGGGTTTTTTTGTTGTTTTTTTTGTTTTTTGTTTTTTTGACACTTCTTGTCTTTGAAGGCAGTTTTCTTCTGTTTGTGGCTATTTGACTGTTAAATGATTCCAACAGGCAGTAAAGAGCCTCAGGGAATTGAGAGAACTGCACAAATTTGACTCCCTGGGATTTTGCAGATTTTCTCCCTCCTTTTGAAGTAAATTCAAGATCTGAGAATTAATTAGGCTGAATTCAAATGCTCACATATGTCTTCTTTATCTGTACAACTATTCAGAGAAAAAGCTTCTGTACTATGTCAAATGCATTTGTGGGGGAGAAAACAGTGTTTGCCTTATTGTATGGTGTTTTTTCTGATAAGTCATGGTCTCCAAATTGGATTTCCAAAAGCCTGCCCCTTTCAAAAGCAACAGTTCTGTATTACAGAGGGGTATTGAAAGAAGGGCTGTTTTATATTCTTACTGCGATCATTAAGATATAACTATATGCTATGCATTTTTATTATCTTTTAAATGCAAATAGGTGCTATATTAATTTATTTTCAGAAGCTGAGAAAGAAAATAAAACAAGAAGGAAGTGCTTAATATTCCAGTGACTAGTAGGTCTAGCTAGGACCAACATAGTCTTAAATTCTGTAACTGTAGAGCTATTAAAACAGTCTTATGGCTGTATTTAAACTGAAGTTCCATGCACTCTGGAATTGTTTAATTTTTCACAGTGAGTGAGGAAGGGACATTAGAAAAATGTAACCAATTAAAACATTTGCAAAAATTAATTACAGATTCTGTAACTTTGTAGTAAGTGTTTATGCATGTGCAGCTGGCTCCAGCCAGTATTTCTGCCGCCTAATTAGTCTGGCTGATCTGGTGAAATGGGGTATCACACAGATAGTCTTTCAGAAGGTGGCCTGATGTTGCCAGGTGCTGAGTGTTCTGGCCCAAAGCCTTCAAAGCTACGTATGTTCTTATCTTGTAGACATAACTAGTTCAGCTGATCTGAGAGCTCAGGCCAAATTTACCTTATCTAATGCCCCAAGTTCTCGTGCATTGGGCTGAACCATAGTAACTATCTGTATGCACACTCGTGGCTTGTCCCAGCCCCTGATGTTTTCAGTAATGCCTTTCAGCTTACAGTTCAGGTGACCTGCAATCACTTCGTAACTTTCATTAGTGCCATTTGAGCTTTTGAACCTTAAATAATGAGGGATTTATAAAGAAAGAGGGTTGGAAAATGAAACTTCTAGTACCTATTGTTTGTTGGGGGGGGGCGTGGTGGAATCTATTCCCACCCACTTTTGAAGCCCCTTTACGCTACTCACATTTTTAAAAGGTGTTGATGTAACTGAGAATACTGCAATTGGATTTAAGGTGTTGTTCCTTCAAAAATTGCCCATTTTATTGAATAGCTTGATTCTCTTGCTTTCATTGTATGTGGTGTAGCAAGTCAGAGGAATGGATCAAAGGAAAACAACAATTTTGTCTTGGGTGCTCAGCAAACTTAGAATATAGAATGAAGTTAGCTAGGATTAGGAAAGAATAACAGAGTTGAGATGGAGTGTTACAGGGCAGATATTAATAGGGTAAGTGGAATATATGTAAACTTCCAAGTGGAATAGTGTGCACTAAGTTAAAATGTAAAGCAATATGTGAGCAGATAGGAAGTGTGTGTCAGGAAGAGCACCTGATCCTTTCTGACCTCAGTTAGTGTAGCTTATATTTTGACAAAGAAAGTTGGGAAAAGAAGTAAAAGTGGCTGAGACAGAGGTTGCATAGCCTAGGAATGAGGAAAGTAGCAAGTCATGCACTCTGCTTGAGGGAAGAAGGTGTAGAGCTGTCTGGCATTGGAGCAGCTCATGAGCTGCTGTGCCCACAGCCTGGTCCTCTCAGGCTCCCATCCCAATTGTTGCCCAAATGCAGTCAGGGATAGGCTTTTTGTAGTTAGAAGCAGTGATGATGACAAAATATTTCTCCATAGTGGGAGACCATCGACTTGATTATACAAGAGCAGTCTTGCTGTCACTGTTATCTTTCTTCTACCACCACCTTTAGTAAATAATGTCTTTTGATTCTCTTTTTTTCTTTTCTTCTTTCCTTTGGTCACCAGAGCTACTGCATGTCTGCCTTTGTCAGGTTCAGCTGTTAAATATCTAATATACTCTTTAGCTAGGAGAGTGAAAACTGACGTCAACATTTCTTTCATTTCTTAACTTTACTGCATGTGGTTTTTTCTATCTCTTTTTTAAACCTGTTTGCTAAGGAAATGAAACTTAAGAGCTTAATATGGTTTTTTTTTTTGTTTTTTTTTTTTTAAATCCTCTACCCTCTTTCTGTATCTGCCTGTTTGTCTATCTGATGAATTTCAGGCAAATTTGAGAGATTTCAGTGATACAGAGATCCCCACAAAACATAACTGTTTAGGTTAAGTTAATGAACAAATTAATGTCCTGGCTGAGAGAAAGGCCACTATGTTGCCACACTGCTTGCCGCCAAGGGTTAAGGTGAGAGTCTACCTTAAGAAAAGTCCCTGAGAAACCTGGGGCCCCTCTGAACAACTGTAAATTGATTTTATTTTTGTCTGTTTCCTTCCCACCTAGTGGTTTCTGCTGTTTTCTACAGTTAGGTTCTTCCTTGTCCACTGCTTCCAAATATAGCTGGGTCTGTGCGTCTTCTATAGCAGGCTCTATAATATAACCAGCATTTTTTTCCCCCCTTCAGGTAACAGGAAAGATGTATGTAAACTAATTTTTGTTGGCTCTCTTGTTCTACTGAAAATAGATCCCTGCGTCCTACAGAAGGTGCATGTGGGATCACTCTGTAAGAGCTTTTGCTCAGTAATGGACTCGAGCCTTTGGCCTCTGCAGGGAGAGTCGTTTTCCTGCGTGTAGGATTATTTATGAAGATTCCAGTACTGTCTCTGTAGGTGGCCTGACCATTATGCCAGGATAAACTTTGAGTTCTGTGGATTTCAAAAGCTGGAAACATCCTTTTTCAGAGTTGATTTTTATTTAAGACCTGAGCCTTGGAAACTGCATGCCAGAGGTCAGAGAAGGCCTTAACTGCAAGCAGTCTTGAATTTATTTTTAATGGACTGAATAAACATTAGGAAGTAAAATGTTTGCCCTAGGATATCTGTAGCTACTTCACCCTTTCTTTTGGCTCTGACTTCCCAAACTTTCTGCTTTATTTAAAAAAAAAAAAAAAGAAGGTTGGAGAATAGTTTGCCTGTGCTTAATAGTGGCTCCTGTGCCAATCACTGCCCAACCTTGTCCTGTAATTGCTGAAACCACTTCCAGCAAATTAATAATTTCCTCTCGACTTTTGACTGTGGGGTTTGTTAGGTTTTAGCAGGGTCAAAGGTATGTCCCTTCACTCTTCAGAGTGTGCGATCACCTTACATGTTAGCGTATTCTTGAGGAGGACTGTCCATTCCGTTCTCTATTGTAAAGAGGAGCAGTTTGGGTTCTGGCATCGTGCTACTTAGTTGCTTGTTAAAAATATTGTCATACACTTCCCAGTTCTCAAGTTTCCTTTGGAATTGCTGCATTTATACACAGTGAAATGTGTCCTGGCTATTCAGCTGTAATAGTTTGCTGTTGTTGGAGGAGGAAGACCAAATTCATCCTGGTGCATGCCTGTGTATGCAGTAATCTCCAAGCAAGTTCTGGATTAGTTGAGCTCAATGGGCCTCAGATAAATACCTCCATCAATTAATTTTAAATTTTACAGAGTTTGGCTATATCACTCAGAAGTGAGGATGGAGTTACCTTTTATAGCGAGGTCTTACAGTTTCATAGCATAATAGATATAATTCTTTTTAAAAAAAAAATCCTGCCTTCTTCGTAGCTGATATCCGATCTGTACACAAACATATGTTTGCTGACGTATCTGTACACATAAATTAATAAAAACTAGGGTACCTCAATCCTTCCATGTTTTTAAAATGTAATAATGCATGTTAAAATGCATGTTTTAAGCACACAACAATGGTAATGAGCATTTGAAAATTATTCAGTCACTGCTGTCTGGACACATGGAGCTTAGCTTGCCAGGAGGGTCTCTGAAATGATGTCCTTATTGCTGTATTGACTTCTGGGAGAGTAGAAGCAGCTGACCAGAAAGTAATTAACCTTGGAAGTAAATTAGGAGTACCAAAATGAAAAAAAGTCTCAAGAGTTGCTTTTTTAAGGCTTTTCTTGTTGGGCTGCTAGCCTCTTCAGTAGTGGAGTCTGAGCTTCAAGAACCAAATGGTAGAACTCCTCCTGATTTTGATAGTGTGCTGTCTCATGGTTATGACCCTTCAAAACCACAAATATTCAGCAAGCTTTCTATGTGCGTAAATCTGTACTTACACGCATACCACAGGCATCAGACAGCATGCCTCCCTCTTTCCTGGAAGATAAACCTAAGTGATTTTAAATTTATTTTTTTTTTTCAAAGTATCTGTCATACATTGATATATAGAAATAAATAAAGTTTAACAATGCTAAGACTTTCCATAAGGGATTATTCTGAAATACATGTGGTTTAAGTCCCGCTGGCCAGGAAGGTTTGCTACATAGCAGGGAGTTTAATTTGTCATTGTTACACTAAAGTATTTGAGTCATTTTGCAGTTCACATGAGAATTAGTTTTCTCTACAGTTTTCCTGTTGTGAGACAACTAGCTTGTGTTATTGTTTTCAACATCTGTGAGCCTAACTATACTAAATTGCAGAGTGCTTACTCTCTTCTGAATATCAGTCACCTTGAAAAGAGTCATCAGCTTCACTTGGGTCCGCCTGCCGCTTCGGGGTGACTGGGGTGTGCCTTCAGAATTGTTTTGCTGTTGAGCCAAAGTTCTGAGTATTTTGAGGTCAATGTAGTGCTTCTAAAAAGACTCATCTTACAGGAAGCAGTTCAGAGATGTGAAAGAATACATTTCAGGTATGTATCATTTGAGATTAAAATTGAGTTGATGTAATCCTAGGTTTCATAGGTAAAAGCTTGGTCTTGCTGAAGTAAGCAGCAGATCTATCTCCCTTTGACTTTTAACAAGTAAATTCTGCAGGTAGTAGAATGCAGCAGTTTTACACTTAGGCTTGTCAAACTGTGACTACCCTAAATATCTCACCTTGTTTCCCTACAGATGTGCACTGGTAACTACACATTTGTTCCTTACATGATAACTCCACATAACAAGGTGTACTGCTGTGACAGCAGTTTCATGAAGGGGCTGACGGAACTGATGCAGCCCAGTTTTGAGTCGCTGCTGGGGCCCATATGCTTACCTCTGGTGGATCGCTTCATTCAGCTCTTGAAGGTGGCACAGGCCAGTTCAAGGTGAGTTGTCTTTTTGTAGCCCTCCGTAAAATTCATATATTCCTGCTGGCAATATGAATGTCACACTCTTGCCTCAGGGGGATGCGATGTTTGGCCTTTTGTTGAGGCAAATTGATAATGAATAATTTAGTTGCACCAAATCCCTCCATTGACACTGCTCTATCAGTAAATGTTCCACGTGTACATTGGGGGAGGGCTGCAGGGCCAGAAAAACAAATGCAAGGGACCTGTCCCAAATTGCTGATGTGAAGTTGCTCCTCTCCAGCCAATATTTCCGGGAATCCATTCTGAACGACATCAGGAAGGCCCGTACGCTCTACACGGGCAAAGAGCTTGCAGCAGAGCTGGCGAGGATTCGACAGCGAGTGGATAATGTTGAAGTCTTGTCTGCTGACATTGTAATAAACCTGCTGCTGTCCTACAGAGACATCCAGGTATGAATCCTATGCTGTAAGATAATCTAAAACGTAGTAAATTAAATTACATTCTCAGTGAAGTTTTTAGTGTATTTTGCAGAGATGTGATAACACACTATATGAATAAAGTGCAGTAGTAAAAACCTTTTATATCTTCACTGATGCTTTTTACTTTTTTTGTAGTTACACTCTTTACAGTCTGCCTTTACATAGGAGAAAAGTGTTTTTATTTTATAACAGCACCTAAAGTACACAACGTATTGTAACTCTTCCCCACCTCAGCATTATTATGTGATGAACAGCCCGTAGTGTGCCCTACTGAAAGGCTATGGCAGCATTCTGCTATTGATACGTATCATGTATTCTTTGCCACCGTGCTTGTGACATTTTTTATAGAAACATAAGATGTTCATATGCATTTCAGCTTCTCGAATGGTGCTAGTAATTGCTAACTTGACTACACATTATTTCAACAATTGCTCCTTAAACATTTTGAGGTAGTTTGGGTTTGTTTGTGTTTTTTTGTTTTCTTTAAATGAGGTGGTTTGGTTTTGGTTTTGTTTGTGTTTTTTTTGTTTTCTTTAAATATGTCAGCAAGCAACCTACTTTAAAAACCAGTATTGAAATATTCTTTTATTTTGGTTTTGTGGCTCATACCTCCTTCAGAGTTTTGGGATGCCTTAATTCAGATGCAGTTAGCCTTGTAATATCTGTAGAACTTTAATCATGAAATAGGTGTACTAAAATTTCCACAGGTCCATGCTGAAGCAGTACAGGAAACCAAATTGTGTTTCCCTGCTAAATACTGTGCATATTCACATTTCCTGTGAGTGTCAGGCTATTTGCAGTTTGAGACTGAAGAAACTGAGATCCATGAAACTTACAGTGAATTGAAAATACCTCTGAGTATGAAATGAGAAGGGCTTAGTTCAAAAAGCAGTTTATATAGGCATATCTCAGTACAGTGACTTAATACTTTGTTATTCCCTTCTTTTGGAAGGATTATGATTCCATTGTGAAACTGGTGAAAACTTTAGAAAAACTGCCTACTTTTGACTTGGCTTCCCACCACCATGTGAGGCTTCATTATGCATTTGCGCTGAGCAGGTAAGAAACTGCCCTTTCTTCCCTTGTTGAAGTGTAAATCAGAACTGCAAACTTCACACAGGGTTGGTAATCCTGCATGAAGTTCCCTACTGGAATCTTCATACGCAGATCCGGGCTTTTCACTGAAGCAGCTTTGGGAATTCTGAGCTTCGTGATCAATCTAAGTTTCTTTTCCTCTCATGCTGTCAAATTCCATTCCTTTAGTGTGAGTGTTTGATTTGTCTTTCCACAGGTTTGCATCATTTTTTCGTTTCGGTACCTAAATAGGAGCAAATAAATACCTAGCAGTGTTTTACCTCTGTAAAATGCACTTTTAACATTACTGTATGAGTGGCAGTGCTGCAACGTTTGTCCTAACTTAGACATCATCTCATTCAAGTCTGAGTTCTGGTAGAGTTAGGAGACAGGAGGAGAAATTTAATCAAATGTCCAACAGAAGGTTTTATTGTATTATAATAATAAAATAATTTTCATGTTCTCTAATAACATGCACAAAATGTGCCACATGGAGCATCATGTGCTGCTTTCTTTGGTTAATGAGAGCCAAGCCTATATTTTTTTTTTTTTTTTTTTTTTTTTTTCTAGGATACTAGCGATTGGGCAAGGCACTAGAAGGGGAGTTTTTCAGAGGATATGATAGAGATTTTCTGCTCTTTTACAGAAGGAATTAATATTTTGCTATTGACATTTAGAGGAGTAGACTATGTGTCAGCAGGCATAGAAATTCTCAAATACAGAAAATGTCTACATATTTTTGTGCTTGTCACAGATTTGAATATTGTAATTCAGGTTTACTGAGGAGTCTCAAAACTGCATCTCATGTCAAAGTGATGTCAAAATGTGTCACAAGTAATTAGTTGAAAAAATAAATCTGTTTTTGAAATAAACAAAAAAAACCCAAAATAAAAATAAAAACTATCTGACATTTTGTCTGAATAAAATGCCCAGATCTTTTCGTGTTCCTTTATACCAGGTATATGAATGTATAAATATTGCGCCCCTTTTGTTGCTGCTTTGCCGTAAATATGCGGAGCTTTGCAGATTAAATAATCCAGATTAAATAATCCAAATAATCTGCCACTTCTACATAGCCTTCACAAAGGTCACTAGGTGTACCTTGGACTTTCAACAAGTTATTCAGACGTCAGGATCACCATTTTCTAAAACGAAGTCACCTTTGAAAACAAGACTTGACTAGTTTACTGGGGTACTAAAAATCCAGTGAAAATGCAGTGTAGTCTTTTCAGGCGATCTTTATACTTCATTGGTTCTGTTGGGACTTCTTGCAGACTGAAAGACTGTTTTTATAGATTTGACTGTAAGATGTAGCCTTTGAGGGTATCTGTCATACAAAGGATCTACACGGCACCTCCAGAGGAGTTCAGATCAGATTTTTCTCTCCCTCCCTTCTCCAGGTTGTACATTCTACTGGAATCCATGACAGGCATGAAAACATTCATGCTTTGGTGTATGCCAAGAAGGAATTACTTGGGCTAATTGTAGCTTTCCCCTTGTTGGGAGAGGATGTTTCCTGAGCTAAGGCATGCCTGGAATACTCTGCAGGTCTGAATATTTGCCATGGAAGAAGCTGTCCCTCTTGCTTCTAATCCAGGTCACTAGTACGGAAGGATGGAGTGGCTCAATTAGTCAGGATTAGTCTGACCTAAATCAAGAAGGTGTGTGAGGGCACTGATGAGGGAAGAGTAAGCAGAATGACAAATAGAGACCTCTGTCTCTGGAGACCAGCAAAAAGTAAATGGCTCATACTACAAAACACTGTTGTGCCTTCCTGGTTTTATTCTCGTTAAGTTTTGATCAGGATTAGTGATAGTTGATACAAGATGTGGAAGTTACCACCTGAAACTCCATTTTGGAAATTACCCTTCTGTAACGAAAGTCAGCTGGAATACATAAAGAAGCTGCAGACTTACCCTTGTTGCTTTACTTGAGTGGTCACTATGAGATGAGAAAACAAAAGGAAGCAAAGCTTTGACAACTAGGCAAGTGATCGTTTGGCAAGGGAACCAAAATAGCACAGACCTGAAGACGACTGTCACTTGGTTTCTCTCCCTAGGGCCTGAGATGGGGAGCAGGCCCTAGGGAGAGAATTAGGATTGTCTATCTCAAATGAGTACCTCAGCCTTGCTGTGCCACTCTAGAAGTACCTGGGAAGCCTACTGCAGCTCTGTAGTCTGAGGGGGCTTTTCCTCATTTGTTAGAATTTCGTCTGAAGTTTGGGAAGAGGTAGCACTGGGCTTCGTTTGTCACCAGGTTAAGACATCAGTAGAGGCTGGGCCAGCATGTAGACTTGTTGGCTTTTTTTTTCTCAGGAAAGCAGTTTTTCTCTTTTTTTCTTAATTATTTTTGTTACGATATAAGTACTCATTCATCTTCTGTTACCCCTTCTGCTTGAGACAAACCTTTTCTCTCACATCACTCCCTTCTGGAGCTGCACACATGAGCTCAGAGCTCATGAGCCCAGGTGTCACTGAGAATACACATGCTCTGATCTCTCAGGTTTGACATTGGCACTGCCTGTGCAGATACATCAAAACTTTGATATATTCTTGTAGAGGGGGATGAAAAAAAATCCATTACTGAACCTCTGATCAAGTAGTATCCGCTTTAAGATGGCTGTGGCTTTAGAGGTATTTCTTTTTTCTTTCTGAGGTAGCTTTCTCTTGCAAGCTTCTTCAATGCAAAGCTTGCAAGACAGACACAAAACCACTTTTATGTATTTCCTAATTCAAATTGTAACCACTCAAATATTACAAGCCTTTTCTCCAAAAGAGTGTAATATTCTCCCCAAACCCCTGAAGAATAGTTCTTGCTGAGAAAGGAGTGATTTTCTTGTTCAGTACACAAATACATTAAAAATTCTGAACTCTTGATATTGAATAATGTAGGTATCCAAAGCGTGAGTCAGCAGGAAGTGTCCAATGCTTGCAGTTATGTGGTTTATTTGTCTGAAGTACTTTTGATAATACCACCCTATTGGCTTCACTTCCAAATCTTCCCTGTCATGGGATTCAGTCTAGTTTGTACTTTTTGGTTTTTTTTTGCTTCACATTCAAAATGTATATTAAAAAAAAAAAATAAAAAAATCCCAAACACAAGATGGAGTGTTTTTTTTCTTTACAGCACAAATTACTATGAAAGAAATATTAGATAGGAAACTGATGTTCATATCTTTATATTCTGTAAGAAAGTAACATGATTTTTCTATGAACTGCTCTTAAGACTGTGGTGTTGTCAGTGCTTTGCACTAGCTGATGCTTCATGAGAGAGAGGAAGCATGTTTGGGGGCTTTTATAAAGGTGTCCCATGAAATTAAGAAAGGGAGGGGGAAAAAAAAGAAAGAGGAAGAAAGGAAGAGAAAAAAAATTGTCTGTCTATAATTCAGTCCATTGTGTTTAGAAGTGCATTTTACATGGATGGAAGTCATATATATTCAAACATGATAATGAAAAAGTATTTCTTGTTAACTTTATTGTTTTTTTTAATAAAAATTTTTATTTTTTAATAGGCGAAATCTCCCTGGAGACAGAGAGAAAGCTCTAGAAATTATGATTCCCCTGGTAGAACAGGAAGACCAAGTAGCTTCAGATATGTACTGCTTGGTTGGTCGAATTTACAAGGACATGTTTTTGGAATCTGGGTTCATAAATATAGAAAGCAGGGACAAAGGGACATTCTGGTGAGTACTGTTTTCCTGATCTATGTCCTTTTGTGAGCTTCCTTAAACAAGAAGATGTTTCAGCAGTTTTTCATTCCAAATTTTTGTCATCCTTAAGAGATACACTGAAACTTCTAATCTTCTTTGCTTACTTGTTAAGAATAAGAGATTTATGTTGTTCACAGATCTGGTTATGCGAAGTTCTTGAAGTGCCTCAGAGACTTGGAAGTTTAGGTTGCTCTCATCAGAGTGTATTTTTCTCCTTTTTTTTACTGAATATGAAATCTCCTATTTACTATATTACTCTTAGGAATTTGAGCCAGACAATAATCAGCTGTGAATCAATTGGCATATCTGCAGTCTGATACATATTAGCTAGCTAGGCTTGAAGATGCTGAGGTTTAAGCCTGCACTGATGTGCAGGCTTAGGAGGTACCACTCTGTACCATTCTGTCTTTGGCTTCCATGCTTACAAGCAATATGGTTGCTCCGAACTCATGCTAGCAAAAGTTCTATCGCCCCATCATCACCATATAATATATGCATAATTATAGTCGACTACACTACCATTGATAGTCAAAGCAACACACATTAGACAAGACAAATTCTTAATCTTAATTTTAGAGGCAAGAATCATGGGAGTTTTTAAATTGCTTTTGAAATGCACTAAAACACTATCAGGTAGAGTAGGTTAAAAAAAATTATTTTCTTCTATTTTATCTGTTAGGCTTTTAGTTCCCGAATGTGACATACTTGAAATGGAGGCACTGGACGCCATCGTAGACTTCTGTCAGGATGAGCTGCTTTTCTCCATTTTGATTTAGATGAGGATACAGACAATCTGTGTTTCTGTATCTTCCACATCAGATCCTAGTTCTGGTCTTGTGCTCATCAGCTGCCTGTTGAAGTAAATGCTTAAAATGAAAAGCTTTTTTTCTCATTTATTGCTTGTTTTCATTAAACTTCAGATTAGAACTGTCTTTAGTAGAAGATAAGATACAGTTGTTTACCATTTGTGGCCTCAGAATACAAGTATGGTTTACAACTGTTGGTCATTCTTTATGGTCTTGTAATGCTTACTGGACTTTTAAAAGATGTTGAAATAACAGGAATGCCACATACTGTTCCACCCACTCTCCCACCCCGCTTTCATAGTTATTTTCACTAAGTCAAAGTGCATAAGAAACTTTCATGATTCTATTTATAAACAAGAATGTTTTGCTAGTGTCATGAGCGGGCACAAAAAGAAAACTATAGTCCTGTATAGAAATACTAGAGCATTTCCACAAGCCAATAGAATAATTAGAACTGACATTTGCTATTGTACATCTTCCTTTTTCCTCATTTGTACTGCCTTGTGAACAGATAAACTTCAAGATTTTTCAAACGTAATTAAACTAAGAACAATTATTTGTATAATAGGAGCAATTACTTGCTAGGATATTTCGTGTAGCCATATTAACACACTTTTAATAGATGCTTCTTAACAATCATGATATTCATACATCTGATGAGGTGCAGTGATTGCAATTGGGCACACCAGCTTGGCGAAGGACAGCAGGATCGACAGCTCCTGCAGCACAGTAGGATGCTGACAGGCCAGCCCCTAAGTAATCTCTGAAGTCTCTGGCAAGTAAGGCCCAATACAGAGCACTCCATCCGCTGGCTGCCGTAGAACAAGGTGATCTCTGTCAAGCCAGGCTGGACCTTGGCCCCAGGCTGTTCTGGATGGGTCAGTTGCTTTTGGTTTGTACTTGATGCTGGATATTTATTTGAATTCTAGTGTTAGTCATACAGGAGGCTTGATGGGGCCGAGGAGTTGACTCATAACTCAGTGGAAGACTCTGGAGAAGGAGCAGAGCTATTGTAGTGCTACAGCAGGCCACAACGGGGGAAGGTGTGTGCAGCAACAATGCCTCCATGATAGTGTTAATTTATGTTGAGATAAAGGTTATTATCTCAGTCTTGGAGAAATGAGGATGTGGGAGAAGTATAGTGAAATGCATAAGATAATGAGAGTTTGGCATCAGAACCAAAGCATTGGGTTTGCAACAACTAGTGATGTAAAGGTACTTTGGTCTATTAAAAAAAAAAGGGAAAAAAAAAAAAAGTAAAAACCACAAGGCAGGCAGTGTGCTTTCCTGACAATTAAAAAGCAGAATAGAAGACATCTTTTATGTAAATATGAGATAGGAGATGAAAGATTAATTATTAACTGTCAGTTTCTTGTTGCACACTGACAATGTAAATCAGACTTACCAAAGCTATCAAGTCGTTATTCAAATCTTTTCACTGCTACCTCCCTAATTCAATATCTGCACTGCAACATTTTCCCAAATGTCAGCTTTCAGTTTCTTGATAGCATTTATAATCGCATCAACTAAACCAGCCTATACTTTATAGGCAGACTTTTAAACCTTGCCATCTTTCTATGATGCTGCATGGGTTCCTCCCGTGATATTTAGGGTATGACAGTGTTACAGCAATTGCATCAGTTGAATTTAAATCAGCTCAGTCAACAAATGTGACTTGTGAGTTCTCTGGGAAACGGTGAATATTTGTTTAAACTTATTACAGGTTATTTTTTTACTTTTATATTTTGTCCGTAAATTTTTGCTGTCCAGGCTGTGTCGATATAAGGGAGGTTTAAGAATGTCAGCACAGGATCACACAAAATATAAAATTATGCTTTTGTTTGTAATTATTTAGGAGAGGTAAATAGGACTAGGACTACAGAGGTTTAAGACGCTAGTATTTCTTGATGCACATAGCCCGAAGAGATGGCTGGAAAGCTGAGATTCTGCTGTGGGGAAGAGACGTCTGGAAGCAACTTGGAAAGAAAAGGCAGAACCCAGGAACAGAAATTCCTAGGATATCCCTTCTGGGTTTTGAGTGTAGGTGACAAGGAGTTGGTAGCGGGGTGGTGTCTCTCACAAGAGAGGTCAGACACAGCTCCAATGGACTCATTACTGACTAAAACTGAGCACATCAGCACAATGCTAGTGGTACCTCTGTGATAACACGTTTAATAAAGATTTATTTATTTATTTATTTATTTATTTATTTTAATGGGCCTTTTCACCAATTACTTCCATGGGTAGAAACTATTTTTCAAACTTAAGCTCATCTCCACCACCTTTGCCTGTATGATTAACATTGTTTGCAGAACAAATATGCCCACGTGTTGATACATGAGAGATGCTTATTTTATCTTTAAATTTTGAAGTTTTGTATTTGTCTGTCCAAGAACTAGACAAAATGGGTAGTCATGCCAGAAATTAGGCATTTGAGGGCAAAACAAAAAAAGTGAAAGTTTATACTTACTGACAAGTTTTTTTGTTCTTCTGTTGATCTTTCCTCTCTCCTTTTCCTGATACTGTATGAGGATTACAGCATGGAAGATCTCTAGGGCACAAAAGGGAGTCCAGTTCCCAACATTGCTACACCTCCAAACAGATTACACCAGCTGATGGGTCTCTCCTAGCTTTACATGCTTAGAATCAAGGAGAGTGTCATCTTGTTTGGTTGGCAGGTTTTTATGGAGTTTAGTTTTTTTTTTTTTTTTATGTGGGTGAATTTGTTTTTTTTTAGTGAGCAAAAATGTTTTGTGTGTACTTTCTTCCTTCTTTTGTTGTAACTCACAGTAGAAGAGGAAAGGCAGATGATGAAAGAAAAGAAGAAATTGAGTCTTCTCTGCTTATCATGCATTTCTTAGAGGATTAGATTCTTGTCTAATGATTAAGTTCTTTGGAGATGGGCAACTGGAATATAGAAAGAGTATGTATGTAGCAGATTGAAGAGAAGCCTGTCTTCCAGTTTTGGAAACAGAGCTTAGGCTAAAGGATGCAAAGTCTTGAACCATTAGAGCAGGAAAAGCAACAAACAAAATTAAAAAAAAATTAAAAGCAACTGTAATCTTGGCCTACTAGGATCAAAATGCCTTTACTTTGCTTACATGTCAAAACATGATCTGGAAGCCAAATCCTTAGTTTTTGCCTAGATTATTTTTCTTTCCTTCCTTATCTACTAATCTTTCAGCCTGCTTCACATTTTTGTGTAATCCATTTGTTTGCTTGGATTTTTCCCATCCCTTTTAAAGGATCTCAAAACTCCATTACTTTCATTGTAGTGGAACTGTGTTGACTGAATCTCTTGTGCTCCTTAACTCACATACGATAGTCTTGTTTGCCTTCTCCTTAGAAGGGAGTGTCTGTGCATATATGTGTGTGTATATATGTATATATAAACACACACGCACACATGCATTCACATTCAAACATGTTCTTATTCTGTAGAACAAGTTTAAAGCACTGTAGGTCTGCTGTCACTGTTGTCACCACAACTTGCATTGCTAGCATGAGGACAGCGTGTGCTGTGTTTGTGTGAAGCCCTTGGACTTCTTCTAAGACAATATTTGGGCTAGATGAATGCCACTGCCATTCCTCTTGCTCGCTCACTTCCTCTTGAGGAGAATAAAATCTGGTATACTCCTTTTTTATGCTAATAGACACATAAGGACAATGTCAATGAGACACAAGAATAAAATTTGGAGTAGCTGAAATCATAGCTAAATGTGAAGTGCGTTCCTATATCCCTTGCTTTTGTGTTTATGTGTTTTGATGTGCTGGTATGTCACTGTAGCAGATCCACAATAGAATCTAAGGTTTCAAGTCAATGAAAATTCACATATTTAAGAATAAATTAATGAGTTTGTTAATAAATATAACCGTGAAACAAGTTTCTTACAAGTTCACTTTTTTTAAAATTCTTTAATCTCAAAGAAAATAGGAAATCCAGTAAGATACTATAACTTTGCTGCAGTGGATGAGTAGGGTCTATGCTTATTGTGTGAGGGAAAACGAAATGGGAGGAGGATGTATAAATAACACTCCTAAAGATAACCACAGAGCATTTTTGGAAAACAGTAAAATATTTTTGCTTCCTTGGATTCTTACTGTGTAAACAGAAGATAAGCACTTAAAGTACCTAAAAGTATAATTATGTCCCTATTAGATCACATTATTTAGAAAGTAAAGTTATATATTTGTTTTTTCTAGGTTCAAGAAGGCATTTGAGTCGGAGCCAACATTACAGTCAGGAATTAATTATGCAGTACTCCTCCTGGCAGCTGGACATTGCTTTGATACTTCTTTTGAGCTGCGGAAAGTTGGTAATTATAGTTTGCAAATTTGCAGTGAAATCGCTTTCTAGTGAAAGTATGACACCACCTACTGTCATGGGGGGGAGGGGGGGAATCTGATGGTTGTATATGAATGCTTTGATAATGAGCATGTGAATATTTAAGTTGGTCTCCCCCGTCACCACTGATCACACCTGTTTGCAGATGAGTGCTGTCGTGGTGACCTGTTTTCAGTCTCAAGGTCTTCACTGGTCAGTGAAAACTGACAGCCCTTCTTTGCGGTGACATCATTTGTGTGAAACAGAGGAACACCGGAAGGGGGAATCCAGTTCCAGCTAGCATTCTTTAAAACAAACAAAACCTCCTGTAGAACTGTAGGAAATATGGACAAAAAGCTCATCCTAAAAGTGGGGAACATGCGTTTTATTTGAGCTTGGGATGGGTTGAGAGAAGAATGCTTCTCATCAGATGTTTTCTTTGAGGTTTCCTGAATCTCTGTATTCATAGAATCATAGAATCACAGAGTGGACCTACAGTGGCACTGTGTGTCTGGAAGTAATTTTCTAGATAGAGAAGTTTGAGTGTGAAGCTCAGAGTGAGACAGTTACTTTCACATAGATAATGGAAGTTAAATTCTCTGGTGTGAATGAAGGTGTTCATTTGGACAGGATAGGCTGCATAGAGTTGCCTCAACTACTGTGTTTGGTCTTCTGTGAGTGGGTGAGGTTTTGCTTCTTGAATTGGATAGAATGCTTAAATCTTCTACACTGAAATGTGAATTCTTGTGCCAGTGCAGGAATAAAAATATATATGTTTTGGTTTCTAGGTAGCTTTTGAAAATATTCACTCAGCTGGCCTAATTTTAAATTAGATAGTTTAGTGAAGCTGGACTGTAGTTATTGTGTCGTTTAATTTGAATCCTTCCATTTTAAAGAAACTTTTCAATTGCACACAGGCTACAGCTAACTAGATTTGGACAAATTAATTGTACTGATGAAATCTGTGTGTTATTTGCAGGGATCAGATGTTTGGTATTGTCTTCTCTTAAGTTTGTCCAGTGTTGTCTTCCCTATTGTTTGTAAGGAGAACATTAAAGAAATTAAGAATTCTTATTACTTAAGGATCCATTCACGGCTTATGAATGATTTAGTGGAGAAACATTAGATTGGACATCAGGAAGAAGTTTTTTACAGTGAGGATGGTGAAATACTGGAACAGGTTGCCCAGAGAGGTGGTAGATGCCCCATCTCTGGAAACATTCAAGGCCAGGTTGGACGGGGCTCTGAGTAACCTGATCTGATTGGAGATGTCCCTGCTCCTTGCAGGGGGGTTGGACTAGATGACCTTTGAAGGTGCCTTCCAACTCTAACCATTCTATGATTCTATGGTTCTATATCCAGTAGCTATCTGCCTGAAGGGTCGTCTTTGAGCTGTTGCTCTTACGTACGCATTTACTCGGTGTCTGCTGAAAATCAACCCCTCCTTTTATCTACTAGTATCTATATTATTTTGTTATGGAAAATATTGTCAGCCTTAGACTGACCTAGCTATTTTAAAACAAGATTTCAAATGCATATATAGTATAGACCCTATATGTGCTATTGGGCATTGATTTCTTGGTGATAAAACTGTGGTCACTGTTGATACAATGAGGTTTGTCAGCTGGCTTTAGTTATGCTAGATTCTGAGGATAACTTATTATTTTCTTTGTCATGGGCTGATGTTAATGTTTCAAAAATAAGCAAAACCACAGAGACTGTATGGGAAAATGTTTGTTTGTTTGTTTTTTCTGTCCCAAGCATCTCTTACATGTGTGCCATTCTGTTGATGCCACTTCTTGTGTAGATCTGTGTATACAAGACCATTTGTTAGCAGTAGTTAGGTTTGCCTGGCAGTCCTTCCAGTTTGGTGTCCACCTGCAGCATTGTCTGTAGCACATGGTAATTAGAGGAAGTCTGTTTTCTCGTAAGAGATGAGAAGAGAGGTGAGAGCAAGCTGGTTGAAGTTTAGTGCAGGATATGTGGAAATGATTGGTAGATTGTGAAAGGCTATAAGGAAGGATATGGTCCCTAACAGCACTTAAGAGGCTGTATGAGTCTGTAATTAGAAGACGCATATCTGATTACATTGGCAATAATGTAATACCTCCAGTAAAACTAAGAATAAGTCCAGTATCCAAAAGAATTTTTGCCAACCTGCATCAGATCAGAAAATTTTCCTTCTAAAAGTGTCTGTTTCTACTAGCCAGAATAATAGTTCGCAACTGAATGATCATGTGAAGCATTAATGAAAACCTTCCTTATATTTTCTGAATAGTACTGCTTCTTTAACTGTACAAAATTGCGGAGCTTTGAGACCAAAACAGAAATGCAGTGCTTTGCATTGACAGTAACGGTTTCTGCAGGCTGTGCAACTTTGACACACAGAGGATCCAGTAATATGAGTTGTTCTGTCAATATTTGAGCAAGGAAAGCAATTTATTTATAAAGCCTTCATAGTAATATTTAACTGGTAGTATCTACTTACTGTATCTTATTTTCTTCATAAGCTGTGGGTATATTCTTGGCTTTATAAAGACAATGGCTTTCTTGGGGTTAATGGTCCCTCTATTTTGTCTCATTTATTTTTAAGGCAAAATATTTTTGATAAAATATACTGGAATTCAGCTGCTGCTTTTTTTTTTTTCTTTCTTTCCATGTGAATTCCAAGTTTATCATGGAAGAAGAGAATGTCTTGATTTTGCCTGGATTTTCTCAAAACACTTTTAAAGACAGTGAAATCAAAATAAACTAGAGAAAAGAAATTATACGAGAAAACCACAAACTCAGAGTGAAATTCATTAGAGTCTTCTCATTGCGTGTTTGCATAGAAAGGAGTGGTGGTGACCCCTGCTCCCAGCTGCACACACACACACACAAAAATCCAAACACACTGGAAAAAAATCCAACATGAAACAAAAAACCTCCCACCTCTATAAATTAGTTACACTCTTTTGAATCTATTGCTAATGTCTTTGCACTGCAACTGCATTTTTCCAACTTGCCTTTCAGGGATAAGTAGGTTTGTAGAGGAGCTTTGCAGAGGAAGGTTAGCAAATTGGAGTGAGTTTTAGCACTGAGGACCTTGAATCACTCGGAAGAATACGACAAGAGGCTGATGTTGTCTTCTCTAACGTACTAGGAGTCACTTCACAAGATACTTGGCTAAAACTTCCAGTTCATCCAGGCTACATAAGCGTAATGCTTACTGTCACACAAGGTAGAGGAAACTTCACTTAGGATTCCCAAACTTGGTGACCTCAGATATCCTTAATGCTACACATCCATCCTTTCTTCCTCCATCTTCCTACAGCTCTCCCTTATGCCATGAGCTAGGACTCCAAATCCTCTCTATCACCAGTCTTAACCTCCTAACAAACGCTGCTCCCTGCCATGCCAGTGTCCTAGTCCACCCTCATGTGAGTTACACTGTTCATCAAAACCACACACACGCTCAGTTTGTACCTTGCTTTGGCTCTGTTGCCGTGTCTGGGGCACTGGAGGGTTATGATGGCTGGGTTCTTGCAGGTGCAGTGAAGCATGGCCCAGCGCGTATGCTTGTGAACCAGAGACCGGTGCTGCTGCTTACTGTGACAAATAGCTTCTGATAGCTTGTCAGTGGTCACCGCAGCTCTGAGTGCCATCACACTGTACTCAGCGAAGGCCCTCTGCACAGCTGAGTTGCTCCCTTTTCCCTTCCTCCCAACAAAGGTGTACCTGTCTAAAATGATTCATGTATCCCTGATGATACCAATTCCTTTCTTCCCCTGTGATAAGGTCACATTCAAAACCTATAGGAGTTAGTAGCTGTCTGTCTGCTCTTGTACGTTGCTGTCATGTGTGTGTTAAGTGTTTTAGACATTCTAGAAGAGCCCTTCGGCCTTTGAGGATATTGCTGAGTAGAATTAGTCTGGAGTCCTGGGGGAGACAGATTTTCCCTCCGCCCCCCCATTTACTGTGTTGTGTGGATAGCGTGTAGGCTTTGGTTCCCAGAACCCAGCTGAAGTAAACACATTTAACAAAAATTCCCCCTTCCTGTCCTGCACCAATTGCATCATGAAACAAAACATCCTTGAGCAGTCTCTTGACAATGTGTGTGTATATAGCACCCGGCTTAAAGCCTTGCAGAGCTGGTACATGTAGAGATGGTCATTGCTGTATGTTGTGGGGTTGACGGAGGTGATGTACATTCCATGATGTCTCAGGTAGATCTGAGAGGTTTTGTACAATCTGTTACATTATTTCTCTTCAGGAATAAATAAACAAACTTATTTTTCCCCAGAAGCGAACAAATCATGTTTTTTTATGATTTAAGTGTTTGTATATTCTGTATGTTACTCCAACATGACAACTTCTTGTTAGCAAGAGAACACAAAGTGTGAAATACGGACATGAAATAGAGAAATACAGACCATTTGGATACACTTTGACATTTTAAATACATTTATTGCCTGATGATAACTTAAAAATCTAAGCAATGTGAGAAAACAAGATTAGTTTTGTAGACTGAAATGTAGTTAATGTAATGATATCCATTTTTATAAGATTCATTGCTGGTTCCAGAATGAAGTTAGTCTGCTAGCTACTTAAGGAAGGTTAAGGAAAAAATAATGATCAACAGTTGCATTGAAATTTCTTGTGAATACTCAGCCTTAATATCAAGTGGAGGGAAACAGTCATAGCTGAGTAGTGTGGGAAAAGTGAATACAAGGCCATGGTTGTGGAGAGGCTCATCTTGTAAGCTGCAAATTTGCAGAGGATGTTGTAGCCTGCCTCACATTAGCTGTAAACATGTAGCAGCTAGAATGAACTAGAAATCTTCCTGAAGGCCACAGGGAAACTTGTAGTTCTCAGAAAACTTAGCAAGTCAAAATAAAACCTGAGGCTCTCCATAGTCTTGAGTTGCTGAGGGACGTATGAATATTAATAGATGTCTTTCATTGGGGTAGGACTTGCGGCAATTAAAAGAACATCACTGCTGGAAGAAGCCCAGTGGATCATCTGTTCCTTCTGCATGGGACCTTGTCTATAAAGGTAAGTTTGGGGCTTGGGGCTTGTAAATCAAAAAAACAAAGCAGAAAAAAACATAATAGGTGCCTTATTCAGCATCTGTTAAGTTTTTACAGCTGTGTTATGTAGCCTAAGGCCCCAATTTACCTTTACAGATGAGGTCCATGCAAGAACATAGGTAATCTGACAATGGCCTTGTCCTGACAGTGATGTCTTAAAGTTCCTTTCTTGAGGAGCCTTTGTAGGAAGAGGGGGAGGGTAAAAAAAAAAAAATTCTACTACGACTTAGGGTCTTTGGAAGAAATGTAACACTAACTGGTAAGTATGATTTCCATCTTACTTCATTGAAATGTAGAGGCTACAGAAATTTAAGCAATTAGTAGATTTTAAATCAGGGAAATGATTATTCTAAAACTGCATTAATACGTTCCTGTGACCTATTATTCTTTTTACTGCAGGAGTAAAGATCAGCAGCCTGCTTGGTAAAAAGGGGAGCTTGGAGAAACTGCAGAGCTATTGGGAAGTGGGATCTTTCTTGGGGGCCAGTATGTTGGCTAATGACCATGTCAGAGTGATCCAGGCTTCAGAAAAGCTGTTTAAGCTAAAGACACCAGCATGGTAAGGTCATAAAAGAGATCATGCACATTGCTACTTATTAAAACATTGAATTCCTTCAGCTTTCACATTTGGCATTGTATTTAGCTGGCAGGAAACTGGTTTTGGTTTTTTTTTGACAGATTTTGCTGTCTGTGTATTGTTTCACTGCACTTTTACCCAGACAAGGAACTCTCTTCCCTTTTTGCCCTTACTCAGGAATAAATTTGATATGGGATCTTTCATTTGTTGTCTGAGAAGGGCAGATTCACCATTGGCTCCAGGCTCTTCAGAGGGCAAAGGGGAAAGGAGGAGTTGCTTGTAGGCACCATACTTCACCAGTTACATTCCTGAAGAGAAGTGGGTTTAGTCATAACTGCGTGAAAGCTGTTGGAGATGCAGACAGCTGGCATGGATACACCTTGGAACACTGTGATGATTATTGCACATACCAGCTGTCTTAGGAACCAGCTGTATGGTGCAAGTGTCATCTCATTATGGTTGAGAAGAATGCAGATTGAAGTCCAATTAACAGAAAAGTTATAAATCTAGGGTTTAAGACAACCCTGTAGGCTCAGCATCTGCTGTGCAAAGGCTGAGATGTGTGCTCTGACAGCAAGCTCCTGGCACCTGTTCTGCTTTGGATATAGGCAGCAAGTGAGAACCAGTCACCTACTTAGCAAAGGCTGGGATCCTGTTAGCTAGGGAGAACCAAGGCTCCTTTCTGATTAAAAAAGTTGTCACTCTGCCAATTGAAAGAGTGCATATGCCAGGGCCTGTATATTTTTGTCTTTTTCTAAAAGCTAGAAAGTGTCTCCAAAAGCTGGTCAGAGGGGAATGTATGTATGTGTGCTGAAATACCGAAATACTAAACTTCTTTATTGACATAACATAGGAAACTGTCAAAATTCAGAAGTCTAATTTTCCGACCAAGTGTTTCATAAATTCTGCTTACATTGTGTTTATCTGTAAGGTTTTCCATTTTTACTACGTGCATATTTTGCTGAGAAGCTGGACAGCACTCTCTAGAAGTCTCCTAGTGGAGTTTTCTGGAGTTTAGGAGTGCCTGCTTGTCAGGATTTTATGTACCAGTGCCTTTGGGGTTTAAGTTTGTGGATTAAACCCTGAAAATACAGCACACTCACTTGTGCTTCAGGAAGGATTTCTCCTGTGAGCAATTCCTTCTCAGTTTGTTGCCTGTTGTTCAGCAGAGCCCACTTGGTGCAAAGTGGAGTAGATACCTTAAGCTGAATATCCCCATGGCCTAAGAACGATGACTGGAAAATGCACAGCTATGGAACTGTTCCCAAAAGGCCCTCTGAGTTTACATTATACCTTCTTGTCATAAGCCTAGAAACAAAGTTTCCATTAATAGTCTAATTGCAATAAGGTGATAGCTGCGATAGATCCTCTTTAAATGTGTATATCTCATTACTGTAATAGTAATAAAAATGGCATAAGATTATGTTTATGATTTTTTTATCGAAAATGTCAAGAGAAAGCTGTGTTATGAGGAGCCCCATGAATCAGACCCAGAAAGCAGAACCGCGGAGGGGGATGAGCTGTATTTAGGGGAGGCATTCAGCCCTGCTCTTGTCCTTTCCTAGCAATATCAAAAGGCCGCTTAGCACAGCTGTTGTCATCTTTATGGGATAATCAATTCCAGAAGCATCATATTTTAGAAATCTGCGTTAAACAACTGCCAATGTAGATAAAATACAGAAGACAGAACAGTGTAGAAAGTTAAACTACTGGACTTTTCACCTGAGTTTTTATTTGAGGTTGGTCACTACTGAAACAAGTTTGATATGGGCTCATTCTGGTCCGTAGGTGGAGGACTTGGCTGACTCATGAAGCTTTTGTGATTTAGGATACAGTATATGGCATCAGGAATATATCCAGGAAGGAGTGTCCCAGAACTCCATTTCTATTTCAGGTTACTAATACAGCAGCTATGTTTCCTGTTCTAAATGGGGAATTGCTACTGTTAAAAGCAATCAAAACCAAAATCTTACCAGCTGCCTTGATGTTATAATGATGAATTCTTCAGTTGTGGTTAAACGTAGAGACATTATTATTTACAAACTGTATTAAATTTACTATCTCTGTATGCTTGGATGATCACAGGTACCTGAAGTCTATTGTGGAGACTATTTTGATATATCAGCATTTTAAGAAAATTACTCCAGAACAACATACAGCCAAACAGGAACTTGTGGACTTCTGGATGGACTTCCTTGTTGAAGCCACAAAGACAGATGTGTCTGTAGTTCGATTTCCAGTAAGTGGTTGTTTTGTTGTTATGGTTGGGATTTTTTTGTTGTGGTGGTTTTTTTGTGTGGGTGGTTTTGTGTTTGTTTGTTTTAATAAATGGTGACATTGTAACATGGAAGAAATGAACACAAAACACCGCTTGTTTTCTAGGTTACCAGACACTAAACTGCTTGTCCAGAAGAAATGTATTGGGCCTGCATATTAGATCGGTTTTAATTGATTACACATGGCTGCAATGGGATTGCACAGTGTGTTCCATATGAAAGTAATGAGGAAAAAAGTAGAGATAGAACTCTGCTGTTTAGTGTTGATACTGATGGGTATGCGTCTAAAGCAAACCTTTGCAGTGTATTCCACATGACGCTATATTAAATGTATTATGTTTTGAAGAAAATATATTTAATTTCAGTCTCTTGCTAGCTCACCGGGCTTTGCAGACACTGCTGCCAGATAAGTCTGTGCGCTGTTAGAGGTTAAAAATCAACCCAAGCAGTCAAAAATCTATTGTTCCAGCTACTAGACGATGTATTCCAACAACATTGCACTATAAATGTATATATATTTTTCTAATTTCTTCCACAAACATTTTGCTGAAAATTTTTATTAGATATCCTGGTGTTGTATAATATCCTGAAAGTATACGGTAAAAAGATCTTTTTTCCCCTGTACAAATTAACTATATATGTACAGGAAATAATGTCTTGGATATTCCTTTTAGCTAACCATTAGCAAATATTGCTTTTCATTTTAAAAAGCAGTTACTATTGCTTCCCAGATGCTTAAAGTGCATACTGGTTGTTTTATACTGTTCTTTTGGCTTCCGTGTGTAGATGGGATAATGAACCATAAGGAAGACTCAAGTGTTGAACAGAAACAGTTCAAGGCAGAAAAGTGAAAGCAATGTGAGACTCTCTAGGGAGTCTGGTTCTCCTTCTCCAAGGAGAATGGGCATAAAGTTTTGCAGGGAAACAAAAAATATTTTGAGTCCTCTGGTTTTTGTAAAAGACAAGGGGAAGATGATCAGAGGGCCGGAGCGCCTCTGCTATGAGCACAGGCTGAGAGAGTTGGGGCTGTTCAGCCTGGAGAAGGGAAAGCTCCGGGGAGACCTTATAGCAGTCTTCCAGTACCTCAAGGGGACCTACAGGAAAGATGGGGAGAGGCTGTTCAGCAGGGCCTGTTGTGATAGGACCGAGGGGTAATGGTTTTAAAACAGAAGGAAGTAGATTCAGATTAGACATCAGGAAAAAATTTTTTACAGTGAGGGTGGTGGAACACTGGAGCAGGTTGTCCAGAGAGGTGGTGGATGCCCCATCCCTGGAAACATTCAAGGCCAGGTTGGATGGGGCTCTGAGCAACCTGATCTGGCTGGAGATGTCCCTGCTTCTTGCAGGGAGTTTGGACTAGATTCAAATACTTTTTAAAGTTCTACTAGTTTGCACTAACTCTTAAAAATTCTTTTTTCTACAAGGTTTTAATATTAGAACCAACAAAAATCTATCAGCCCTCCTATCTTTCCATCAACAGTGAAGCTGAGGAGAAGACTGTATCTATCTGGCACGTGCTGCCTGATGACAAGGTATACTGTGCTGTTGTCTGTAGTTGTAACTTTTTTTCACAGCTTAAAAGTATGCATGGTACATAAGGCATATAACATGTAAAAAGTTGCATCTCATGATGATAGATTCTGCAAAAGAGTAAAGATGCACCAGAAGATGCTATGGACACATGTTCTGTGGGTTGGTTTTTTTTCTTTTAATTTGGCATTCTTAATTTTTTTTTCTTGAAGTTTGTGCTGTTGTTCTATGGATCTTTTGTCCCCATTTTTTAAAATAACTTGCATCTTCTTTTGGGTGTTTTAAACCAGTGTATAATATACAACAAGCCTGTTACTTAAAATTTCATAAGTAATTTACAATATATTGTCATACGGATAATGTAGCATTTTAAATTTACTTATACAGACAGAACTGTCTCCTTCCTGTACTTGCAGTATTGCTTGTCAGCTGTGGTAAATACTCTTTTAATATGAAAGTAATAGAGACTACTATTTTAAAATAAGAGTAGAATTGATCAAAAGCCAAAGTATTTGGCAGAAGGATAGATAGATGCTCAGAAGGTCAAGAAATTGAAAAAGCTGGGAAGTCCATATGTCAAGGTGTGAGATAGCCAGACGTATTTGGAAAGGAGCTTAGAAAAACTGGAGATGCAAGGGGAGAGGCCAACCTAGAATGGTTGTTGCATTCTAGGATGCTTAGGAAGCAAAATGTTGGTAAGAGTGAAGACAGGGAGGGCATCGTAGAAGCTCAGAGAAGGATGGGAGCACAGAAACATTGGGGGAGTATATGAAAAGTGAATGGAGGCTGAGTCAGCTGGAGGCACAACTCTGGAGATGGTGCGATTTGTAAGAACTAGCACTGTTCGTTCCTCTGTAGCAGCATTTTGTTTGCCTGCAGGATAGGACAGTGAAAACCTGTTTTTCGGGTAATCTATCCTTCAGTTTTTGTACTTGTAGTTTGTTAAAGGAGAAACATTTTTTTGCATGCAGAATGTATGAGGCCTTACTACTTAGAATTTTTGCTATGCATTCATGAAAAAATGTAAATGGACAGTGGCTCAAATAGCATTTTTAGAGCACAAACTGAAATGTTTGCCTAGACCAATGAATTTCTGTTTATTTGTGGTTTATTCTGACTGATGTTTTTCCAAGTAGGCTCAGCTTCTGAGAAGAATATAAAAAATAAATTCATGAAATTCTTGGACACAACTAAAATGTACCACACAGTAAATAAGGATTTGTCAGTACTACACAGTAAACCTTGCTATTGTAAAATACGTGTTCTGAATGCATTTCTGTCTATTTAGAAACTACTTGTACAAGCGTTTTTTGCTTGATACTTTCAGCAATGGCCTTTTTCATAGCTGTGTCACTTTACTGCCCCATCATCCTGTGACTAGGAGGAGGATTTGGATGTAGATGGGTATTTGGACTTCACAGATTTTGTAGCTTTTGCTTTGTAGTGTTTTCTGTTATTGCAATTCTGTTATTCCGTTTTTAAAGTCTCTCTGTAGTCTGTTCTACCTTCTCCCCCCACCTCCCCTTCCTGATTTGAGGGGGTGTATCTCTATTTTTTTTTGCAGATTACTGTGTGTTTTTGTTTGTGGTGGTTTTTTTTGTTGTTGTTGTTGTTTTCTTTTGTTTTGCTGCTATAGTGTTAATTAGCAGCATTAGACAAGTTCAGTTTTAAATACATTCCCCTAGTGCTTTTGCTCTGGACAAAATCCTTACTGTGGTGAGTTTATTCAGTAGCCTGGGATCTGACTGATCTTTGTATCCTTGCCCTGTGAGCCATAATACCCATCAAAAGAATGCCATGGGCAATTTGGTAGTTCCCCTTTCAGCTGTACAATTACAGTCTGTTGTTCCAAGTTTCTCAAAATCCTTAGAATCCATCAGGAACCTTACAGGGAGAAAAGGGACTAGAAAAGTTTGGAGAGACCGGCTTCCCTTTCGGTTAAATATAACCAATATAACATTTGTCTTTGATAAGAGATTTTGTGAAGGATATAGATGTATGATCTCTCAGCCCACTGCAAAGAGCAAAACTCTTACTTTGATCCTTACTAGGCTGAAAACAGGCATTTTAGGGGCTAATTAACAAGCAAAGACCCCCTGTCCCTAGTGCAAGGACAGGTTAGATAGCTGGGATCCAATTTCAATCTGTCTGCCATAGGCCTGTCAGAACTTTACCAGCTCAAGCTTCAGATTTCAGTTCATTTTGGTGCATAAATTAATGGTTTTACTTGCTTTCCAAAATTCAATCAGTGCTCTAAGCATAAGAATTGGGAGTTACAAAGTGCATGAACTTTCTTTCGTGCACAAAGAAACTGAGTTTCTGTTTCACATTGAAACTGGAACTCAGTGGAGCCTGCAGCCAGTAGTTTTGTAATAAATAGGCAAATGACAGTCAATACCAGGATAAGTAATGTGGCCTCTTCCTTTTCCGTGGCTTTTTTAGCAGCATATCTTAGTATTTATACCTTTAATAGTACCAAGTTTAACATAAACAGATGCCTATGAAAATGAGATAGCGTTACGTTTTGTAGAATGCACATTGCCTTTGCCTTGCAGTTCCCTAATTTTAGCAGCCCTTTCCGCCTGGGGTTAGAGGAATGCAGCAGTGCTGTTTGCAAGTTTGAAATAGAACAGCCTGCCTCTGTTTCTCCTTGGCTTCTGAGTCCCTTTTGAGTTTTGTTTTGGGTGGTTGGTGGTTTTTTGCCTAACCAAAGAACAGATGCTGAATTTGGATAGCACGCCTGATATGTTTACTCCAACATATTCAAACCTTGGCAAGATCATGAGGGACGTAACTTTTATATTGTTTCATTGCCTGAGAACATCATGTGGTCAATGAAAGATGTAGAAATCTTTGAGAGATTAGTTGCATGTAGGTAATAGGTAAAACTCTCAATACTTACGCTTCTTGTTATGTTTCTTGAGCATTGCTGCCTGTCAGGATGTATATTTCAGCTTAGTTAGATTTTAGATTATTCCCAAAAGTGGGAATTGGACAAGTACCAATAGCTAATCTCTGAAGAGAGTTTCCAAGAATGGAAAATTGGAAAGTGGCAGAGGTGGTGTATGGAGGGAGGAGTAAAAGGCAGCGCAGGTACACCCTCCCTATTAGCAGAAGGATTGAGTTGGTGGTCTTTCTTCGTGCAAGAGAACCAGGCAACTCAAATAGTAGTTTCACAAACACTTCATCAGTTGCTATCTCCACTTCAAGATGCAATCCCACCTTTTCTTAATATCAGGCTATTCTCCTGTCCGTGTACCCCACTAGAGAAACGTTTCCCCCCATTTAACACTGAAAAGATACTGGAGTTACCACTTTGTGCTTTACCATTATAATAGTGCGATGCTTGTGCTTCAAGAAAGATGTTTGCTTGTATTTTTTTATATGTTATGTTAGGCATTTTATATTAGCATCACAACCTTTAATGTGATTTGAGCAGGAAGGAAAGAATTACAAAGGAGGAACAAATTGATGTAGGAAGCCTTAAAGAAAACCATTACAGCTGGGAGAATAATTTCCTCCATTTGCTGCACATTGTGCAACTATTTTGACAGTGTATCTGTTCTGGCTTCTGTATATTTCGCTATTCATGAAATGTTTTATAAGCTACACATTTTCTTGTCTTCTTTTGGAATGTATTTGATTTATGTTTGTGTTTGACACTATGCCCTTATACTGTAAATTACCTCTCAGCAAGAAATGTCTCTGCCTTTTAATTGCTCCAGTCACTGAAATGCCAAATGAAATTCAGCTCTAGAAAGCAGAGTTTCTTCAAATACATTGCTCATTGTGATGGGGTCCCAAGGTTGCCAGGACTTTGAGGTGGTGTAGTTCCACCTTTTCCTGAAAGGAGAATGTTTTCATGAGAAGATACAAAAGGCTTCTGTTTCCTACAGTAAAGTTTTAGTAGAGTATAAACATACAGCAATATGACTGTCTACAGAGAGAACTCAGTTCTGCTGAATGTGGCGGATGTAAATTTTAAAGATCTGAAAATAAGTGAGGCCTGGCCCTTTTGTGGTTTTCATAGGCTGGCTTCTTTCTTCCAGCCTTGTTTATGACTCCAGCAGCTCTTTAGTGGTTTTGGTACATTTTTACTGCTCTCTTTTGGATTCCTAGGGAAATAGTCTCCTTTCTGTTTCTTTGGATGCTTGGCCTTCAGATTTGCTCCTTCCCTGAGCAATTCCTCCTGCTTTTCAAGAATTTCCCACTTTGGTCTGCAGTGTCAGGCTTCCTGCTTATAGCGCTCTCGGCCTGCCCTTCCCACAGACCAGGGCCCTGAGCATACAGAGTAGGTTCTTGTTATTCTCAGAGGTGGAATTTTTTTTCCCCTACTTTCCAGAGGTTCATGTGTGACCCCAGGTTCAGCAGCCAGGCCAGGCTGTGCTGACAGCCTTTCTGATCTGTCGCTTTGCGGTTTCTGAAATAGTATATTGCGTTTGTGGAGTAAACAGCGAAGAAACAAGCAACCCAAAACTACCATCTAGAACTTCTGTCCCTTTGGTTTTGGGTTGGGAAAAAAAAAAATGCCCTGAAGAATAACCGTTAAAAGTTATAATAAGAACTGTTGTAATTCAAGTGTTTCTCTTTCCATCTCTTGAGGTCTGGTCTAGAAGATATACCTATTGATGCTTCATTATTAAAAATGAATGTTTTAATTATTTATTTTCTTCTACATGTTACAGAAAGGTATCCACGAGTGGAACTTCAGTGCTGCTTCTATCAGAGGAGTGAGGTAAGTCACTTCCCTTTTCGTGTTTTGAAACTAAAAGAGTAATTGTATTAAGCTGCTGCTGTGGACTGTGGTGGAGTAACAGACACAGAATTGGAGCAGAGTACTGCAGGTACTTTCACAGGTGCCCTGCTCTAAATGAAGCCCCAGGAGTCTTATTCCAGATGCAGAAATGACCACTTGCAGAACTCGTTACGTAAAAATTAGCAAACATAGCCTGTTAAATTAAAGAGCTAATATTTTTTAAAAATTGGAAGTCATTTACTTTATACTATCAAAGATTGAATTAAAATAACTGACAATGTTTCATGTCATTTTACCTGAGTTCTGTCACAGCCAGGATCTGCTTGGTGAATAGAATATGTAAGTCAAGAAATAACATGTGGATCCAGAGCAGGAGGATATGAGCAGCTGACAAGATCTGGGTGTCTTGCAGTATCCTAATTGCTTACCTGTTATTGGGTTTTGGTGTAGGTGTGTACATTTGAGTGTTTTGTTTTGTTTTTTTTTCTGTATCTGTTCGTGGGTACAGCAGCAAAACTGTTTCAGAGAAGGCCCATAAGGAGAGGAGTCTCTCAACGCAGGGTAATGGATAAGACCACAAAGTTGAAAATGTGGAGATTGTTTGAGAGAACAGAAAAAGAGTCAATAGAAGAAGAAGGGAAAAAAAAATATATATATCAACCCCACACCTCCCAAAGGTTCATGATGGAATAGGTTAACATAGATTAATAAATCATAGGATCACAGGACATGTGCAAGACTGGCTTGACTGGATTAGAAGAGAACGATGTTACACGTTCAGGGCCACTTTTATTTTCTTCAGCATGCTTCCCTCTTTGGGATAGAGCTTGTTAGATAAGGACAAAGGAGGAAACTTTGCCATCTTTTTGCTTGGTTTCAGCAAAATGTTTTCTGTCTACTTGGGAGACATGTTCTAGGGAGAGTTCTTTACTGGAGGGGTGTTAGTCTGGATTGTGTGCCGTATCATCAGTAGAGAACAGCTGAATCAGAGCTACTGGGTCTGCTCTGCCCAGGTTGGACGTAGTGTGCGCCCTGTTTGACAAGGTCCAGCCTTACAATTTGTGTCTTCTGATACTAAGAAAGTAGTGTTCTACCACTACTGTGACCTCTTCGGATCAATTATTTGTCTTTTGTCTCATGGTTTGTTTTTTTTTTACTGGGATTTATCTATACTTTGTTATTCTGCAACTTTCCTCTTTGGTGTTTGCTTTTATTGTAATTTTTTTAAAAAAAAAAAGTGTACAGAAATCTTACATTCTTTTAAAATAGTCTTTGCTCTGTTCTAATAATAACTGTTCCATACACACAAAGCTGCTGCTATGTCTGCAGTACTTCTTTGCACAGATGGATGATTCTTTTTCCTTCCAAAAAATCACCTAAAAAACCAAACTATCAGTAGGCACAGAAATTCAGTCCTGTGGGATTCAGCTTATTTTAGGCAAAAATTGCAATGACATGCTTAGTTCAGTCTCGTTTGGTTTTTGGTTACAGTATGTTTTTGTGTGCTTCTAAAAAAAAGAAAAAAAAAGTATTTATTTGTTGTCTTCCACCTCCCTCCTCCCCCATGCTTACTAAACCATCTTGTGGTTAGTACTATTTCTGGTATACTCTCCTGCATTTGTTATTTAAACTGTCAATTGTCATTTAATTTGTCAATTAAATTTCAAAGCTGTTAATTTGGACAGAAGTCCAGAACAACTCAAAAGAGCCAAGAGTTGCTGTGAATTCTTAAATTCTTAGAAAACTCTCTGGCTGCCTCCATGAGGAGTTGCAGGGGGAAATCTTTGTCTTATGCAAGTATAAAACGGAATAAGACTTTTTTTTTTTTTTTAACAAATATATGCAAGTTTCTGATTGCTTAATTTTTCAGTGTTTTTTAGGGTTTTTCCTAGTTTTATGAAGGCAGATATTCTTTGGAGTGGGACAGCATTCAGAATTAGTTCTGTTTCTAATCTGTTTTTATATCCAGACTATTTTTTGCTCCTTTGAAGCTCCTAGACTTAAAGCAGTCTAGGAAGGGGGAGTTCCCAGCTTTATGAGGATTCTCAACCTTTCTAGCCTAGTAAGACCCAGCTTTAGAGGCTGGCTTTTGCAGCTTTAACATAGAAGACAGGTCTTTGTACATCTTCGAGGCTTTTCCAGCATCTTATTTCATCAGTAAGAGTTCAACTCTCAAAAATTGCTCTTTGAGCAGCACAGTGCTAAATCACACTCTATGCAGGGAGCCATAGTGGTTGGGTTTAGCTTAACAAACTCATTGATTAGCGGTTTGTGTGCCAATTATAGATAACTCTGCTTTCAGCATATGCCTTCTTGACCTGTTAAACAGAAGTGTTTATTATTGAATCAGGCCAAAAGGTACTGTAAAGGCTTCATCAGAGCTCTTGGAATATGGCTACTACCCCAAATTGTTTTGCATCTTAGGTTATCCAGAAAAGTCCCTAGTGTTCTGCAGAGCCAACATCATATGAGCAAGAAGATACCATCTTTATTTTTTCAGTTTAAAAATAAAAAATAAAGTAGCAGACTGAAGTTGCTAGTCTACAAGTTGTTTTTTTTCTCAGTGTTTGGAAAAAGCCCTGGATTACGAAATAACTGCTACTTGTGGTGTTTCCATGGGAGAGTGCCTCAGAGGTCATGCTGATGAATGTAGTGTTAGAAACAGTGAAAAAGTTGAATTCAGATCTGCATCCAGTTTTCTTCATGGCTTAAGAATTGGCAACAAGGATGTTCATCTTCCATCTCGAGTTGTTGGAATCTCGTCAGACTACTTAATTACAACAGTGGGAGGTGTCTATTCTGCTGCAGTTCTAGAAAACAGACAGAAAGTTCCACAGAGTGCTTTTCTGTGGTTGCTGCCAATGCTCAACTGTTTTATCTGATGCTTCGTCTATATGTATTAGTTACAGTATTTGCAGTATTTCTCATTGACTAAGGGGAATTCTGGATGCGCACAGACATGCTGCGTCATGCTTCCCTGTTTGTCCTCAGAGTTTCGCAAATTCATCGCCAGTTCTGCTGTTGTAGGAGTCAGTGGATGCTACGTGTGCTCGGGAGCTGCCAGAATGAGGCATTTCCTGAGCAAATCATCCTGTCTCTTTGTATAACTTGGTATTTTTAGTCATCTTTTTTTCACTTTTAACAATTTTTTTCAGGGAGGAAAGCAACATATAAGCAATGTAAACACCACCTTAAAGGCCTTAAATATTTGTGAATTTGCCTGCCCTCTGTGTACACTCCACATTCTTGCCCTTTTATTCACTGCTGTGTTAGTCAGTGGCTTCTGTGCACGTCAGGTTTAAACTGACAGTTTAATCAGTAAAATGTTGAAACTCACATGGAACTTGAAATGAATGAGTAATCCTGTTAATGTCAGTTACTCCAGATCTGGAGAATTTACCTATATGCTTGGAAAACTTGAATTAAAAGTTAGTTTATAACTGCAGACAGTGACTATCCAGATGTGTACGCTACTTGGCACTTAGAAATTTTTCCTAACACAAAAGTAAGTGAGTCGCCACACTCAGAGACAAATGTTCTTATAATGAAGCTCGCTCTTCTTGTAAGTAGCTTTATGAAAGGCAGGCCCCCCAGCTTGCCTAAAGAGCCATTTGTTTATCAAAAGTTACAGGGCTCTACAATAGAGGAATCATAGAAGGAAGCACCTTACACACTTGTTAAAGGTTGAAAATTACAAGCATTTCCTGATCTTCAAAGAAAAACTTAGATTAGTCCTGTCATCAATCCTTTGGTACTGCATAGAGAATACCATTCTATTTTTTTATGCTGTAAATTAATTAAAAACATGATGACTATCTTGAGCCAGGTAAAATAGGTTGATTTCATTAGGTCTGTGGATTCTGTCCAGTATCTTAAGAATGTTCATAAGGAGACTTAATTTGTCTTGGTTTCTCAAATAATGCAATATATTCCCTTCTAACACCTCTAGCCATCTTTTTTTTTTTTTCCTTTTCTAATATAGTAACAATCAATTATACTGCATCAGCTAGACACCTGGCACTCAGCATGTAACAAAGTTACAGAAAGCGCTATTTCAAATAACATTTAATATGTTCTATAAGGAGCACAGTAATGACGTGTATAAAACACTTCTGGTGAATGAATATCTTTGCAAGAGCTGCAACCTACTTGGGGTAGAAAACTGACGACTGTACCAGAGTTTGTACCTCTTCTGCTCTTCTGTTGAGACATCTATGCATCCATAAGAAAATGGCATATGTACTACTTCATTATCTCTGTGCCTTTGTTACAACAGATAAAACCAAAACTGAAGAAAGGCATCAGTGGGCAAGGGTGATAGAGTGATTTACCTAATTTTTTTGATGCTGACTTAATTTCAAAATATTTTTCCAACATACTATCGATGTACCAATTCACAAGGAACCAACCAGAAGTGTTTGTGTTCGGGATTGAGCTGTGGCTGATTTCTAAAGCAGGAAGAACACATGATTTGAGTTCAAAGTCCAGCTTTCTGATGTGATCCTGAAAGGATGTTTCATCCGCACTTCAGGAGTGGAAATTAAGGGGCTTACCTAATTGCACTGAAGATAAAAATGTCTCGGGTCGATGGAAATAATCCTGTTAACTTCATTGCTTCTGTTCTTTCTTGGGCAATGTGTAGGGGGCAAACTGAATGATAGCAAACAGCAGAATATGAACTTTGGAGGATACAGAAGTGTAATTTTACAATAATGAAAACCTATGACTTCTTAAGTTTAGTCTGATGTTTTCCCATATTAAATGGGTTGATCTGTATGGTTTGACATAGTCAGCACAAGTCCAAGTGTGTCTTTCCAATAACATGTTCTGCTTGACTGTTCTTTCAGCATTTCAAAGTTTGAAGAAAGATGCTGTTTCCTATACGTTCTGCACAACTCAGATGACTTTCAGATCTATTTCTGCACAGAACTTCACTGCAGAAGGTGCGTCACTTGTTATTTCAGAAAAAAAAAACATGGCCTGTGATAAGGAAGATGGTGTCTGCATGCACAACAGGGACTAGCTGTTTCAGAACTATGGTGAAAGTTGATCTGAGCATCCTCAGTGATCACCATCTTTAATGTGAAAGCTTAGTACTACATTACCCTGGAGATGTATGAGATTTGAAGGGTCAAAGTGCAGCTCAGACAAAAGTTAGAAAAAAAAAAAATTATTGCAAATTTAGAGTTGTTTTAGTTTGTTGGGTGTTTTTTTCACACTTTGTGGGATTTTTTTTTTAATAGTTATCATATTAAGGCTTACTACAAGTGTTTGTTGCACCGAATCCAACAAAGCATCCTAAACTTAGAATGGATTTTCTGAAGTGAGAACACTTTGGGTAATAGGGTCTGGTCAAGATTTCTCTTTTACTGTAACTAAAACTTTGTTTACAATTACGAAGAAGCACACATAATTTCCTTTATATCGGCATCATGTTTACATAGGTAAACCGGAAACTTGACAAGGGTTTGTTGTACAAAATTAGGGATGTCTCAGTTTCTCTAAGCTGTGTTTCTACTCCATAAGCTTAAAGGTTATGGTCTTGAATTAATCTAGAAGGCATTCCCAGAGGAAATTCCATGTTTTTTTGTGCTAGAAAATGCTACAACTTTACAAAAAATGACTGCAGCACTCCTTATTAATGACTGTGGCCGTTGCCCAGCCCAATCCCTAGCTTGTTCTCTCATCCATTTTAGTTCATATTGGTTCATTTACCACGTTCATTCCCCTTCGTGTCTGAGTGCTTGTTAGAAGAGTAAGCAATGCCTTAGCGTGCCACAGTATTTGTACTTGTATTCTTTCAAAAGGGTAGAATTCATATTTAATAATATATGTTTTTAGTGGGAAGTTGTAAAATAGACTCAAGCAAAAGCTTGAAGCTAACCTTCCTGCACTATAAAAACTCCTCCAAATATAGGCAAGACTTCTAGGCACTTCTCATGATGCTTCAATGCTTTGATTAGACATGAAGAGATGGTAGTATAGGATGAAAATTTCACTCAATACATAGATTTTGAAATATGAATTCCATTAATAATTTCAGACATTATGGAAGTCTTGCACATTTAAAAGGAGTATGTAAAAGAAATAAGAAAACTGCAGATTCTGACTGTTAATTCTTGATGTAAAGAAAATATTTTTTTTTCCTTTTTGCCAAGCAACAAACTTTTACACTGAGTTTATACTTACTATACTTAAGTCCTCTTTTGGTTCATGCATTATGTTAGAGAGAAGTGTTCTCTTTGTCCCCATACTGTCTCAAGTGTGTATTTGCTTTGCTTTTCTTCCTTTTGACAGGTTTTTTGACATGGTGAACAGCATCACTGAAGAAATAGGGAAGACTACAGAGGAAGGGGAGTGTGATGGAGAATCTCTAGAGGTATTTTTGCTTTCTTTTTTCCCTAACATACTAAGAATTTTGGGCTTCTAGTGTAGCATTTCAGTTTTGCTGAAGGAAGCAAATTACTCATCCATTCTCTGGAAGAAGTTAGACAAGTTATTTTTTACAAAATTTTATCCTCTACTGTTTATAAATTAATGATACTTTTTAATGATCCTCATGTAGCTTTTATAACCAGCATAGCTAAATCTCTGTTATTTCAGTTGCTTGAGAAGGTACTCAACTCTGGAATTCTCCAGTTGTGCTTATTACAGAGTGACTTTTGCAACAGTTACTTCAGAGGGTAATCATAGTCAGGCATTAGCATCTGTTTAAATTTTAAAGACTGTTTGTTGTCTATTTCATGCATCACTGGAATTGTGTGTACTTACGTTATTGGCAGGTCATCTGCACAACAAGTAAGGATATAATTGTAGCAGGCAAAGGCTTGTCCGTGCTAGTCACCATCTGTAGGCAAGCACAGCGATGAACAGCAAACTCAGATGGTGTTGATGCTGCTGGGAGTCTGTTTATACCCTTAGCCCACTAACTCATGCTGAAGCTTAGGATGCCCTCTTTCTGCTGCCACCCATTAGCTAAATCATAGCGTGGCTGGGAGAGTATGCCACTACACGCTGTATTCTCACCTGGGGTTTCTGTCTGAACATATGCAGAGTTAAAAGTGAGTACAGGGCCATTGAGTGCAGTGCAGTACTTGGGATGTTTAGGCTTTCTTTTAGGTGGCAGGGGACAGGATAGAATACCTAAGCCAATGTCCTGTCACATGAAAATCTGGTGTTCCAAAGCTCTAGAGACATCCAGAACTAACAGAGAGAGTCAGTACTGAATAATGAATACAGCCCTCTGTCCCAGTTTTGATGTTGACATTTTATCATACATCTGAAGTCAGAGATAAGACAAACAGAAACCACTGGAGTGACTTGTGGGATAGAAAAATACCCTATAATGAGAACCTTAGGGTGCCTAGTTTGCTTATTTTAGCAAAAAGAAAAGCAGTGGATGACTTGATTACAGTGGGTAAGTATTTTTACAGGGAAAATTACTATGTGCTAATGATCTCTTTAATCTGTTGAGGAAAAATGAAATTAAATACAGTGACGCCAAAGAAATCTGGATTAAGAGGCATGACTTCACCATGAAATTAATTAGTTGTTGAAACAAAGTAGCAAAAGAAGTAGTGGATTCTCTCTCTTATTAAAAAGATAACAACCTTTACTTGGAGGAGAAGAAAAAATGTTTTATTTAGGTATGAGCTACTAGCCTTAGTGTGGGAGTGAGCGTGTGAAATTACACATCTGTGTTACACAAGAGGACACGTCAGGTCATCTATCTAATGACCATTTCTGGCCTGGCCTTAAACTCTTTGAAATTCAAATTCAGCCGAAACCACACTTAATACACTACAGTCCTGGCTGACCTCCATTGGCACTCTGCTGGCTGACCTGGGACTGGCAAAATTGAGGTTGTGCTGTTTTTGGAAGATGCAGTCAGGTCAGGAGAGAATCTGGGACAAATTAAGTATATCCTGCCTTGCTTTCTATGTCTGTGTGGGAGCTGAAGTTCTCAGTTTGGGGCAGAGGGCCCTCTGTCGTCTTCTCTTATTTTTACAGCACCTGCCAGCAGAATTGCAGATGCTGTTGAATAAGACATGTAATTGTAACTGTGCGGAACAGATGAAGGCTAGCTCAGCTTTACACACTTACCTGAAATGGCTATCTTAGAAGCCAGTGCTTTCTGTACAGTCAGTGGAGAAATATAGGTGTGTCTGCACAGTATCTGAATTGTCACCTTGAAGTGTTTTTTCTTTCCTCCTTCATAGTCTGCAGAAAGCAACTAGCATCCTAGATGCCTTAGTTACGAGCACAGTGTCAGATGGAATAAATCTTATCCCTCTGTTTCATTTCATGTTGTTTGCTTGCTTTGCAGTATGATTACGAATACGATGAAAACGGCGAGCGAGTCATTCTGGGGAAAGGAACTTACGGCATTGTATATGCAGGACGAGATTTGAGCAATCAAGTCAGAATTGCTATTAAAGAAATCCCAGAGAGAGACAGCAGGTATAGTAACTGTGGCTGGTTCCAAATTTAGTGTATTACATAATTTCAGCAGTTACTAATTTCATCAGTAGCGTGATCACCAGTTTGCTGATCAAGGAGTACCTCTTCCATAAACCTGCCAAGAAATTACCTGCCTGTGGTATGTAATGGTATTCCCTATCTTTGTAACTAGACATTTCCAAGTTGTGGAATAGATTGTGATCACTGAGAATTTAGATGATTACTGCACTTTTTCTTGTGCAGAATCTCACTCAAAAACCTAGTCATAAGCCGTGTCTACTTAGACATGCTCAGGCATGTCCTTATAAAAGACTATTGCGTGATTTATGGAGTCCTTTAAAATTCTGAGCCTGAATTGTTGATAAAGACGTTTTCCTTTGCTGTTTGTGCATCATTTATTATGAAACCTCTTAATGTTAGAATAAATCATGTGGAATTATATTTTTGTCCACATTTTTTTAATGTGGGGTCTCTTTATGTATGCATTGCTCTCTCTCATTTATAAAGGTTGCCATGTAAAGACCAGATACTTCATGTCTTGTATAGTCTAGTGCTTGTATATCGCAAGGCTTCCGGTGTATCCTATTTTGAATACATAGATTTCCATGAATGTTATGATAAAAGTGATAGCAAGTCTAAAGATAAGATTTTTTAAATGAAACTAATTGTATTAAACTGCCAAGTTATTATTAAATTCTACATTAGCCTTTGGTTTTTGTAGTCAAGTGTTGTACAAGCTGCTTCTTAACAGGTGACTTGAGTGCCTGGATCTTTAACATGCATCTCAGATTGTGAAATATTATTAAAGACTGTAACTGAGGCTTATGTTCAGGAAATCTATGAAGTATAGGAAATAGTCATTGCCATCATTGGTAACAGAAAGATAAATCCTTTTTTTCCTAGTGGTTAAAGATGTAATTTTTATGAAGGAAGCTTTTCTGATAAAGACAGTGCCCTACTTGGTAGCACAAGGAATCACGTACTAAATGAATGTAGGTAAAATATTGAGTGTACCAACTGGTGAATTTTTGTCCATCATTTCAGTTGGGAATGGAATCTCTATTTCCAAGTTTCTTGTCCTTTTTGGTTTGCTACTATGACCTAATGGATAGCTTGTCCTTCAGCAGGATTTCACGTATTTTGACATGCCGTATTTCCTCTGTAGGAGGAAATAACCGTATCCTTGTTTGCGCAATGTTCACTCTACAACTAATATCAGGAAGGAAGCCAGTTTTACCCGTCAGTCATCTTAAAAGAGGTGCTAGTATTCAAAACAGTAAACACAAGAGGCTACGCTAACCCACCACAGTGGTTGTTATTCTTCTCACTTTTATCTAGAGTGTATGTTCCTGGGGGTAAAATCACCGTTTGTGGAAAAATAGCTTTATTGTCTACAACCTATCCAGCATAAAGTATTGTTATTTAAATTCTATTGGAGCCTAGATGTTGACAGGAGACTGGGTGATAACTCTTATAAAGTTTTCTTTGTATAATTTCCAGACTGTAAGGTCAGTAATGCCACCTGGTGTCCCAGCTCAGTTTATTTTTCATAGGTCTCTCTTGTGGGCCTTTCTTCAGTTATTCTGTCCTCACTTAGTTGTTCTTTTTCTTGATGTTTAAAAAATTAATCCTTCTAAATCTTTTTGAATCCATGTGTATATTCGCTGTTCTGTATGGATATGTGTGTGGTCTAATAATTTTTCCATACTCGGGATATTTTTAAGATACTGGAACTTAGATTATGGAAAGGGGAATCCTTCCATCCTGTATTTGTTACAGTAAATTTAACTTCAAGACATGTTAGAATTTCTCAGAAAGTATGGCCTTATTACATAAACAAATCTCTTGACTCAAAATAGAGTTGCAAATTTGTATGGGCAAAGAAGAAATTTGTTGTTTGTAACAACTGTCGTTAATAGAAAGATAGGGTGAATAGAGCAGTAACTACCTCAAAGGAAAAAAAAAAAAAAAGCAGATTTTCCTTTTCTGATAGACATTGTAAAAGAATTTTCCGTGGAAAAGGTTTCAGGTTCAATGTTAAAGCATACTGGAAAAGAGATTATTAAGCAGATGTTAGTCTTTCATCTAGACTTTCAAAAATGCTTACAGGCTTGCAGGACAAATTTTAAGTAATATTCTTTTAATGGCAAAGTAAGGAAAATTTATTAACTTCTGATTAATTACAACCTGATGTTTTAGCACTTTGAAAGAAATCTATGGAAAGAAGAGGATTAATCACTGAAGTTAATTCTTACCATTTTCAAAGTAAAAATGACCGTCTTTTGGATTTGTAAGAAGTAATTAAGGTCTCAGTCAGAGCATCGCCAGAAGTGCAATGATTTCTGTGCAAAAAGCAATAAGTCTTTGATACTGCTATATGTTAAATATAAACTGCTGAATAATTTACTTAATTGTCAGGAAATGTTAGGCAACAGAGACACATTCTGAAAGAAAATGAAACATTTCTTCAATGCTGTTACCCTCAAATTTATTTCCAGTGCTACAAAATAGTACCAGTGCCTATATCAACTTTCCAAGTTAAAGTAAAATCATGTTAGGTAGATAATAAGATTTAGCTTTCTAACATTTAGATTTTTTTTTTCTTTCTTTGTACCTTCATCCCACTGGAGAATTTTCTTATGGCTTTATTTTATTTGCTAAATTATTTTAGTTGCTCAAGACTCAATTAACAGTGCAGTTTGAAAGTGTAGGGAGAAGAATTAGAGTGGTCTTGTTGCTGCTCTGAATGAATATCCCATTAATGGAGCTCAGGAATATAATCTCTGATTATCTTGCATTTCTGAATGACTAACAGTGTAGTCAGAATCTTTATAGTCATGTGTGGAGAGGCAAGCCCAAACTCAAATTAGTTTTTAGTAAATAGACTCAGAGTTGCATAATCACACTTTTCATTAACCAAATACTTACCTTGTTTTCTGCAACAGTTATTTTCCAGAGGGATTTTCAGATGCCCACTTTTTTTTTTTTCTTTTCCCTTCACTTTTTGAAGAGTTCAGCTTCCACTTGTAGCTTGATGCCATTGTTAGGCTGAGCTAATAACCACCTGTCCCAAAAGAGAGTGGAGCTCACAGGCACTTTTCCCCTAACAACTTGAATTGCATTTGTGCTTTGATTGCGTTCCTGGCACTGGCGCTCTGCTGGGTCCAGGGACAGCTGACCCCTGGCTCAAGGCAGCAGGAAACTACCCCTCCTCCCAATAAATAAACAAAACAAAAGTCTTCTGCCAGTTCTTTAGGGGCCAAGAATGTACCAGTGTGAATGCGAAGTCTATGCTGAGAGCAACCTGCTGAAGGTAAAAGTGGCAGTAAAACGATTTCTTTTGGTGGCAAGTAGCTGCAAGGTTAAGTTTGCAGTTGTGTTTAGTAGTCCGTCCGTATAAGCATCTGAGTATGTCTTCCGCTTGCTCAAGACTCTGCAGCTCCTTCCTTGTCTATGTTTTGCCAGATAATACGTAGAATCTGGCAGCTGACCTGCTGCCAACTCACCTGTGGTTGGAAGAAGTGGATTAGGGCTGGCCCAGGGAGCACTTCAGCTGCTGAGCTCTGCTGGTGTTCCACACAAGAGGAGGATCGGGACTCCACAAACCTTATTGGCAAAAACACTACTGAAAAGCTTACATCTCTGAAAAATATTTTATCTTGGACTAAATTACGTTTGATGGAATTGCTTTGATCAGTTCTTATTAATATCTCCCTTGAAATTATTCCTGTTTTCTTACTCTGATACTATCCACTCTTGCTTTTAGATAAGACTCCTACTTTAATCAAAATTTAAATGATTATTTGCTTTCATTATTGAGGTAGTTTTAATTAATACACTAACTTTATGGTTTACTGGTTTGCTTTGGCACTGGTCTGAATCCAACCACTTGCCCAACTATTTATTCTCTTTGAGCTAAGCTGGAGAGGAGTTCACTTTTCACAAATTTTGTTTTGCTCACTCTATCTACATACATTTATAACATTTCTTGTGTGTATGTATACACAGTATTTTATACTTTTTTATATGTTATGTGTATTTATATACGAATGCGTGATTTTTTAGTATGTGGTGGTCATAACCGCTGTTGTTAAGTGCATCTAACGCATAGTCATTTTCAGTGTAAACATTTCATGGGACCTATAATAGAACTTCAGCTACTACAGTAAATACAAGACTTTCCACCCAAAGGTCAATATTGAATAAACTGCTTCTTTTCTTTCCAGGTACTCCCAACCTCTGCATGAAGAAATAGCTTTGCATAAGCATCTCAAACATAAGAACATTGTCCAATATTTAGGTTCTCTTAGCGAGAATGGCTTCATTAAGATATTTATGGAACAGGTGCCAGGTGGTAAGTTGTGGGGGAGACTGGTTTGGTGATTGCATGGTTTGTTTTTTAACATTTTAAAAGTATAAAAACATAGAGTACTGCAACAAGATATATTTCAGGCAAATGTATTATTCTTTAGTATCTCTTTCATAAATTAATGGGGAAAAACTATGTCTTTAAAGTGCTTATGTCCTTTCATTCAGTATTTAGATAGGATGTGCTACAGATACAGCTCAAATGATTGCTGTGGCAGGTGAGCTCCTTTAACCTACAGATCAGAGATGGTTTGTGGTCATCCTACTAGAAAGACTGTAGCTAGCCTCAGGTGGTTGAACTCATCTCCGATACTTAACACAAGAGAAAGGTGATTGCTGATTCTGTTTGAGACCAATGAACTCACAGCAGCCAAATGCAACAAAAATCACACTTCTTGAGCTTAGGTTTTCGAGAAACTGTGGAGTTGATGTATGTACAAAGACATGCATATGCACATCCATCTTTTTTTCACTCTTTTACAACATTCCTCTGGGGCAACTTCCCTCCAGGCATAGGAGAGAGGTCAGCACATTGATTAGATGTGTTCTGATCTGCCTGCTTGAGGAAGAGTATGCATCTCTGCTGCAGCTAAGGCCAGTGGAGATACTGAGACTCTTTTTTTAATTACTCAGACTGATGATGATGCAAGTAAGCATTTGCCTGAAGAGGCCTTTGGTTATAGAAGAGGTACTTACACTTGGTTTGGGTATCGTGTTTGTTGTTGCTTTTTTTTTTTTTTCTTTTCAGGAGAAGATAGAATTTAATTAGATTTTTACTCGTACTTTTTGTTCTGCAAAATTGTAGGTAGCCTTTCTGCTCTTCTACGATCAAAATGGGGACCATTAAAAAATAATGAGCAGACAATTGGCTTTTACACCAAGCAGATTCTTGAAGGATTAAAATACCTCCATGATAATCAAATAGTGCATCGAGACATAAAGGTAAGAATTTGCAGAGAATTAAGCTTGATAGTGTTATGTAACTGCATAACGATTTATTTGTCCTGTAATTTAAAAACTTTTTTTTCTGAAAGTTGTGGATTACATATGTGAACCATTGTCGATCTGAATTTACACCAACAAAATACATTTGTTTTTTGTTTTTTTTTTTTTTAATTTTAGAAGAATTGACATATAGCCACTTAAGATGTGATAAAGTGGATATTTTAATTTCTGTTTTCAATGACATGATAAAACTTTCATAAAAGCTTATTAGAAGTGAAGAAGATGGTGGATGGGATATTAGCAGGTTCTTTTCCAAGGAGATTGCAGATGAAAAAGTTCCCCTTAAAAAAGAAAAACCAAAGTTTTGTTGTTTTTTTTTTTTTTTTTCTTAATATTCCTTAATTGAATTCCTGTAGTAGAGGAAGTTCACTTTGAGATGAAGTTTCTGATAATGGGGTTACATAAGGCAGGAACACTATTGATTCTTCTTTCATCTCCCCTCTTAAGATCCTTAGGAAGTAATTGTTACTTAAGAATGCATTGTAGAAACAGGCTATGCAAGAAGTCTTAGATGAAGAGTCAGCAGAGAAAAATCATTTCTCTGAACATTCTCTTCCTCAGGGTGATAACGTGCTTATCAACACATACAGTGGAGTGTTAAAGATTTCAGACTTTGGAACTTCAAAGAGACTTGCAGGAATCAACCCATGTACTGAAACTTTCACTGGTATGTTCCCAGAGAAGACTCTTTCCTCATTTGAACCGTGCATGTAGGGTCAGAATCCACAGCTGCTGAACTTTCATTGACTTCAAATAAATATAAAAGATTGCTGCAAAAATAACGTTTTGTATACTTCATGTATACCTAATCTTAAGCTGTACACTGTACTTGTATGCACTGTGCTGAAAGTGAGTGCTGTTTTGGAAGTACTTGAGACATGAAAGTCCTCTACAACAGAAGAGCTGTGTCTTTCCCATATTGTATTTAACTCTGTCACTTCTGTGCACATGACTTTTTCATCTTGCTGATTGAAGGCTAACTTTTTTTTTTGTTTCATGACTGGCTCAGACATCCTAGCTTCATCTCCAGAGTTGCTTATCTACAGAGCCCACCATGAACTTGGTCCTCATTCTGCTTGATAATTTGATCTGGATGTTAAAGCATGCGGTGGCACTCACTGCATTAAATAATCATGCAAAATGAGAACTGGCTGTTACTTTAATTCCATCCTCTGCTTTTCCATTTCTGGACCAGAATGCAGAATGATGTCTCACATTGATTCCCTTACTTCAGCAAAAGCGTTCATATCATCTGCTGTTTTAGGCTCAGGTTTCACTTCCTTTTCCTCTCTGAATGCCATTCAGAATGATCTTCCTTATTTTAATCCTAACCTGTAATACAGTAAATGAAAATTATATCTGATCCAAAGCTCATTTAAATCTCTTAATAATTGTCATTGACTTTGGAAAGTGATATCATCAGATCACTAGATGAGGTCAGATGCTTTTACCAAGTAATGTTTTGAATAGTATTCTGAGTTTTATGTAGAATGCATATGGAAATTTCTCGGTTTTGAATAATGAAAAGTATTCTTTTTAAGTCTCCCCATATTGCTAACTTGTCAGTGATTTTGTTCCTCTTGTCCTTTACCTGTCTATTTGCATCATTAGTGCACCTAAGTTAAAAAAATGGATATGTTTTAAACAGGTACCCTTCAGTATATGGCACCAGAAATCATAGACAAAGGGCCACGTGGCTATGGGAAGGCTGCAGACATCTGGTCTTTAGGATGCACAATCATCGAGATGGCTACAGGGAAGCCCCCGTTTTATGAACTGGGAGAACCCCAAGCAGCTATGTTTAAGGTCAGACATCTTCCTTGTACCACTCAGACCAGTACTTATAAACACAGGAAATCTTATGACTGTTTTGGAGAGGGTAGAATTAGAGATTGCAGGAAAAGAATATAAAGGAAATGCTTGGTAAGTGAGGATGTTAAGAAGAACGAGCTGATTCAACTGAGTAGGAGTGTTGTGTAGTTTTGAAGAGAGTAATGGAGCTATAGCAGCTATTCAGCAGCCTGTGTGTTTAAAATTAAAAAACTGAGAAAAGAAGAAATTTCCTGCTTTGCAAGAGCCTCTACTTGCAATAGTGGTTTTAAAAAAAATGTAATCGTTTATACAATTTGAAAGGTTTTTTTTCTCTCTGAATTAATAAACTAGTTACAGAAATATAATATCAAAACTTCAGAACAGTATACCACTTTTACTGTCTGAACACTTTTTTGATGCAATTTAGTGTTTTGGAAAAGAACAGTGTATGCCATTGTTTCTCCCTTTATTTGTCTTAGGTGGGAATGTTTAAAATACACCCAGAGATTCCTGAATCCATGTCTGCAGAAGCCAAAGCTTTCATATTGCGTTGCTTTGAACCAGATCCTGATAAACGAGCTTTTGCTCATGAGCTACTTGTAGATGAATTCTTGAAGGTTTCAAGCAAAAAAAGAAAATCCTCATCAAAACTCTCAGGTAAGCGTTGTTAAACTCAATCTGGAATTTTTCTCTTGATTGTGCTTTTTCCTGAAACTGCTGATTTAGTCTTTTAAGATGAACACAGCAGATCTCCATCCCAGGTGAACATTCAGTAGTAACCTTCTGTTCCAGCAGCCTTCTGCAGAAACACTGTTGTAGCAGAATTCTATTAGCATGTTGTCACGGAAGTCATCTATATAAAAATTCCTAATAACGTTTCTAAAAGTCCTTTTCTTAAAAATTTGCATACATTTTCATACAAATAATGTTTGCATAGAGCACACTTTGTATAAGGTTAGAACATGCTATTGAAACTCAGGAGAGTTTTCTATATAAGCAAAATATTCTTTGTCCCATAGCAAATGTGCATGTACTGCATTATTTTTGTCTCACATATTCATTTTCCATAGTGTTCTATATTATGGAAAGTAACAAAGGAAATTTCAGAGTATGAATTACATATTCTATTTATATGCATATATACGTATGAAAATACCTTCTGTATATTTTTAGCATGATACCCAAAAGAAATAAAAATACCAGGTAAAGGAAACTGCATTGAATGATCACTTTTAACATGATTTCCACCCCCTCAGATTAAAATTAACTTTAAACTGCAATAAATTACGGTTTTAGGGATTGCAGACAGGACAGTCCAGATAGTCCATAAAAATGGGAAAAGAGTTATCCTTTAAACTCTGCTTATTTTCTCCGTTTATTTCAGCACATTTAACTTTAAATTTCCTTTGCTTTTCTCCCACAGTTCTTTCAGCTAACACAAATGGTGAGTTTTAGCATACTTCTCTATCGAAACACAACTGATGTAGGTACTGTGGTTATCACTTATTCTGGTATAATTTGTCACGCTAAAATGCTGCAAAGAGAAGTGGGCACGATTATGAAAATAAGTGACCTTTCTGTGTTAGGAAGCTCTAATTCATTGTGCAAATTTAAACTACTGTTTGTAATCCTACCAGACTATGACTTAGTTGTCTAGGCACGTGGGTAATACAGGCTTGAAGAGCTGCATTGCTCCTATAAGGCCATTAGGTGGAAATCTGAACAGGAAGCCAAATGGCTGTTTTATAGTAGCAATACAGTCAAGGTTTGATGAGAAAGATAACATAGATTTTTATTAGGCTAAATTCTATAATGGATAAAAGCAGAATGCATTTGAGACTCCTTTTCAGGCCTGGGTACAGGATATTCATCTCTTTCAGGAAATGAACTGGGAGAGTTGGGGAGGGGGGAACTGAACAAACACATAGCTACCGTCATGCTGAGTTGCTATCAAAGTACATTTTGAAATGTGCACGTTTGAAACAGGTATAAATTGCAGCAGTAATGTGTGCTCTTGATTTAAAAACAAAAGTTCTGACTTAACATGCATATTTATTATTAATCAAAGACTATGAACTAATTAAACTTGTGCAAAAATAGTCTGATAAAGGAATGTATCTTACATGTGTTATACTATATATACTTACATGTATTGTATACATAAATATATGTATACATAATATATGTATTTATAAATATAAATAAATATATTTATATACATAAAATATGTATATAAATATACATATATACATAATGTATGCATAAATATATGTATTTATATACACACATAAAATTAAGATCTTGGAAGATGCTTGGATGACTTTCCCTGCAGAAACATTTTGCCACTGCTGAAAGAGCATTCTGATTATATGAGACACACGTTCACTTCAGTGGTAAAGTTCTGTAAGTGAACTTGCAAAGAGCCCAGAATTTCCATATCTCAGGAAGCTTTTGGATAAAACCAACTGAAAGATAATTCTTTTCCAGAAAAATAAGTTTTATGAGTTTGTTGTCAATTATGTTTTAATATTTTGTATTGGTGTGGGGGAAGACTGAAGTCTTTCTGTTTTCTCTGAAAGAAAATCCTTTTGACTTCAGAATTGTGATGGCATTATTAAATTCTAATTTCTGATTACTCCTGTATGAATAGAGTATCTTCGGAGTATATCCTTACCTGTCCCTGTTCTGGTGGAAGATACAAGTAGCAGCAGTGAATATGGTTCTGTCTCACCTGATACGGAATTAAAAATTGATCCATTCTCTTTCAAAACAAGAGCCAAATCCTGTGGAGAAAAAGATGGGAAGGGAATCCGGTCTCTTTTTCTGAGGTAAAGAGCTATCTGGTATTTACGTTATACAGTAGATCAGGAATTTGTGTGTTGGGGTGTTTTTTATAAAGTTTCTTTTCACTGAGTGTCTTTCATTCAGCATCCCAGACGAAAATTTTGAGGATCATAGTGCACCTCCTTCACCTGAAGAGAAAGATTCTGGGTTTTTCATGCTGAAGAAGGATAGTGAAAGGAGAGCCACCCTTCACAGGATATTAACTGAGGACCAAGAGAAGGTGGTGAGGAACTTGATGGAAGCCTTGACTCAGGTAAAGTGATTTCAGAAGGCAGCAAAAATTTTATGGAATTTGAAGACTTACCTACAGTTACCTGGAACTTTTGAAATGACATATAGTAAAACAATAAAAAAATAAAGTTTGATTAAACTAGAAAGCATAGACCATGTAAACTTTCACAGTCTATTGATTTATTTGGGCTATTAAAAATAGCCTTTAAAATTGTTGATGCTGCATTACATATGCTTCTTGTGTTGTTTCTAAATACTATATGTATACTTGGATATTAGTGCTGGCCAGACAACAGAAAAACATGTTTTCCTGGTATTATATTTTGCCAGGGATTTTCAAATGGGACTAACTGAAGCTGTCTGGTCAGCTCATGTAAGACAGATCATCCCCAGGTAGCAATTACCTTTTAGAGTTCTACTGTCTGGCTGACTGGTTTGACAGAGGGAGGTTTAAGTCTTTTGGCCTGCTCTGGCCTTTTGTTAGCTTATTGCTTAGAAAAAAAAAATGGGGCTGACTGGTACACCATTGCCTTCTAGCCAACAGCCATAGAAGGGGAAAGAGCAGGCTAGGGAGAAAATAAATGGCAGTTATTCTTCACAGCAGTTGGGAGCACATATGGAGAGGAGGGAAGATGCAGTAACAGTGGGAGCTACAGCAAACAACAAAATAATTGCAGAATGACCTTTTCGCACTTCTTTGTGGGCATGATTCATGATGATGTATAAGGTCAGGATGACACTGAATAAATTACAGGTCATGACTGTATTGCTCAATGTTGCAACACCGTAATTGGATGACATGATTTTGTTGTTCTTGTTCGTAATATGTGTATTAGGAGTTAATTGACTCACTTCAGTCTCAAGGCTAAGTATTGCTGGTCTAAAACATACTTGTATAAAATGTGACAACTCATCTTCTAAAGATAGTACTGTTTAGAAACTGATGCAAACTGTTATGATTCTTATGCACATACTAAAATTAAGGTAGTTGGAGGCTGCTGCCATACGAATAAAAAGAGCTTCTAACTCTTGGCTGGGGGAAGGAGGAACTCGCAGTTGTCCTGGTAACTACAGAAAGTGTTAAAATAGAGGCAATAAGAGAGCTGCCGGTCATCTGTGCTTTGCTAGAGTGTTGCTGTAACAGACACAGTTGTTAGCATGTGTATGAAAGGAATAATCAGTGATTGAGAGGCTGAAACTGAATCACACAATCTAGAAAGGATGCTTGGTGTTTCATGCCTTCCTCAGCTGGGGCTGGAACAGCCCAAGAGAGAAGCAGAAAGACCCAGAGCTGTAGATCCAGAGAGTTTAAAGCAGGCATGTGTGGGACTGTCTGCCCTTCAAGAGGATGCAAAACTCTTACTCCCAAACACCATTTTCTCCCTTGAGAGAGGGACCCTGGTCAAAGAGTAAGAAACTTAATCAAACCACCAGTTTGCAGTTGAGGGGAAGTTAAGGAGTTGGCTGCTTGTTTGTGTACTCCTTAAATGCAAGAAGTTACCAACAGGTGGAAACCTGACTTGCTTGTTAGGCCTTATCAGGATTTAGGCTTTTATAGCACTTTTCCCTTCACAAAAAGTTTTCATAAGAACAATTTGAACAAAGTCATTGGGTGTGAGGGCATGACTCTCCCAAAAGAGGTCACTGTTTCTTATTAGGGAGCCATACCGGTTACTCTGTCCCCAATATGCTTTGATGGACTTTGATCTTCTAGTCCAGGGCTACAGTGTGCTGGGTGTCCACCTATCTGCCCTAATGGCTTTTTAATTTTTTACACAAAAAGGAGATCAGCTACTGCAGGACAGAGGGAGGAATCTGCTTCAGTATTGCCAATCATCAGGTGAATTCTCCAAATCAAAGCAGATCATGATCAGAGGCTAGATTCTTTTACCTCAGAGATGGGTGCTTTAGTCAGTAGAATGCTTGACTGCTCTAGAGCTTTTTGATATTTTTTTACTTCGTTATTCAGATAATCAAATTATCTTTGTTTCATCCTGATCAGAGTTAATTAACTATAGTCAAAACCTCAACGTTGCTAGCAGAGTTCTTGATGTTTGGCCAGCTGTAACATTCATGGCATGAAACTGGCAAATACAACAGAACCAAACACCGTATGTCCTTCTGTTATGGAAATCAATGTTAGGTATCTTTAGTCTATATGAGTAATTATTTCCTTCAGAATGAGCATCTAATACTTCGTGTTGAACATCTAGTATGGTTTTCTGTCTCTGGCTTAATTTTAAAATTTAGAATTGAAATTTATATTCAGTCGGCATAACTGTACGTTAGAGAGTAAATACAGTCCTCTGCATCCTAGTTACTTACGCTGGTTGTTCTGATAAATGCTTTTGAGCTTGTAGCTACTTTGGTAGCTCGTGTGAAAACACAAAAGCTTTTAAAATAGGCATATGAATATTTATAATAGAAAGGTGAGAGATTTGTAGACCTGCTCTAAGAATAGGTTAAATGTAGAAGTTCCGTGTCAATGGAAATTATGTAGGAAAGAACTAGGCTCTTTCTGAGCCTTCTGCATAACTTTGACTAATCCCTTCTTTTAAATGCTAGTGTGGGACTTTGCATGTTGTCTCTCAGAGGCACGCTGAAATTAGAGGTGCTGCAAAGTACGTGTTTGTTTGCAATTAAGAGTAATTTGTAGTATTCGGTGCACAGTGTATTCATTAATTTCTTTTCACCCCTGTAAAACGAGACATACAGACTATTGTGTACACAAAGTCAGCTACTTGCTTGTCAAGTAATCTGCATTACCAAGGAGCTCAGCAGTAGAGCTCTGTTCTGCTGTAGTTACGCTGCTACCATTATCTGACCTGCAGCTGCGTCTTTCCCTTAACCATAGCAGTAGAGTTTCTGAAAATCCTTATTGCCATTTGATGTTACTGGCTAAAGTCCTTCTGGGTGTACATTTCAAAAGATGGCTATCAAAACTCATTCTTTTTCTCTCTCTCTCTCTCTCTCCTAGCAGGGAGACGAAGAACCTAAGTTAAAATGGGAACATATCACGACGCTCGTTTCCAGCCTCAGAGAGTTTGTACGGTCCACTGATCGTAAAATCATCGCAACCACTCTTTCGAAACTGAAACTGGAGTTAGACTTTGACAGCCACGGTATCAGTCAAGTGCAGCTCGTGCTGTTTGGTTTTCAAGATGCTGTAAGTTGTCATTTTTACGAAGAACTTTGTGCATCAAAACTGCCAATAAAAAAAAAACCTAGAAGCCAGAAGCAAACAGAACTTCATTAACTTCCATCCAGAGTTACTGAAACAGTAATATTTGAGAGTTTTGAACCTGTAATAGCAAAAACTTAGCCCACAGTCATGACTTGGTTGGGTTGCCATGTGATCCTTTGGCAGGACACAGACCCTGAACACCACTGTTGAGATTTTGCTGATTAAAGATCTAGAAGGTTCAGCACAGTTGTGTAAACATTATGTCATAACACTAAAGCACGAACGCCTTTTAAAAAAATCTCATTCTGGAGAGTTTTCTGGTAAATAAGACCAACACTGAATGTCAGGTTTATCCTACATAAATGCAGATCTCTTGAACTTGACTTCTCCTATAAACTAATACATTAAACCACTCTATGCCTCCAGTAGTTGGCTGTCTACCTTATAATATTGTACTGAGTTCTTATTCTAGTATTTTTTGTTAGCAGCAGATTTCTGCCAAACTAGACATTTTAATTTCAATTTATAATAACCAAGATATGAAAGAAGAAAACCAAGTTACTTTTCTGTCAATAATTAATGCAAAATTTATTATTTCCTAGAGTGAGTAACCAAACACACACGTGGATACCCTTTAAATAGCTAGTATATTGAAAACAAATGTTTTTTCTTCTGAAGCTACATATTTAAATGTTAGTTCACAAGCAATTAGGCTTAACACTTAAGATGAATAACCAACATGGGAGGATACAGCTGTGCTGGGCATCACTTGTCCAGACTGAAGTCACGTAGTAAAAATGAAATGACAATCCAAGTAGGCATTTGAGGTGGGTGATTCTGTTAGTGTTTGAACCTGGGGAACAAGTGAAAGAGCTGTCGGAAAGGATTGCATAGCATGTGAACTGTTTGTTGCATAGACTACACTGACAAGAATTAGATGCTGTTTATGAAAAATCCTAATGTGTGAAATGAATCTGTAAAAGAGAGGTTTCCACAAATGACAGTTTTTCTCTTTGAGTCTTTACTTCGAGTACACTCCAGCTCTCCATTCTACTTAGCCTGTACTTAGCCTCTACATTCTACACACTACATTCTACTTAGCATATTACTACTGTTTTGACGCTTGGAAAAAAACCCCAAAAACACGAAGTGCAGAAAAAAAATTGAGGAGGGGAAAAGTACGAATAGCTGGGGTGATTGTCTGATAGAGAGGTTGCTAGGTGTCAGTTGTTTCATGGTAATTGCCTGAGTCATCTTCTTTTCAATGAAAATTTTACCCTCTTCTGTTCACTCCATCATTACAAGTTGCTGGGGTTTAACTGGTAAATTTCTCTTTCACTGCTATCTTGCTATCACTTAACTAAGATAACTCACAGAAAGTTCAAATCAAAACTTGGCTTTATATGTGCCTAGTCTTAATTTTTTTTTTTATATATATATGTTAGATTTCTATAGTAGTACGCTGAAATCCAGATCAGTATCAAGATCTCAGATAGCTGCAGACACTGGGATATTGCTAAAAATGAGGGAAAGTCATTCCCTTGTTCTCATGACTTGATAAGGTAATGTCAGGTAACAAGGTTTCATGATCACAATGCCCTAAACAAGCAACCAAGAAAAAGTAGTTTTGTGCTGTAATGTAAATAGCTAAATCCACATTATTGTGGATTGCTGCGTTTTATGACAAAGTTACATTGTGCTGCTTCAGTACATAAGTAGGCTACTTAGCCAAGTAGACTTAGCTAAACACATGTTAGTGTCTTGGTAGCAGTCAGTATGGGAAGGTGCAGAGAGCTTGCAAACTGGATTTGCAGTGCTTTGGAGGGCCGTGGGCGAGCCCTTGGGACCCTTGGGCACCCGCTGCCCAGGTGTCAGGCACAGGGCAGGCTCCCCTGGGGCTGCTGACGGCTCTCCAAGTCCAAGCACAGTGTCCAAGTGCCATCTCGTGGCCACTGGCAACAGAACTGAGGAGACAGGTACTGCGGAGGGTTGACCTTGGCTGGCAGGTACGGGAAAGCCCTGACCCAGTCACTCGTTCACTCCCTCCCAGTGGGATGGGGGAGGAAGGGCAAAAAGTGTGAAAACTTGTGGGTCGAAATAAAGACTGTTTAATAAGTGAAGAGGGAAAGAAAAAAAAAAAAAAAGAAAAAACAAAACAAAACCACAAACAAACCCCACAAGCGATGCAAAAGCAATCACTCACCACCAGTAGACTGATGCTCAGCCAGTCACTGAGTGACAGCTCCTTTGGAAAAACCCCTCCTCTAGTTTTCTTGCTGAGCATGATATTATACAGCAGGGAATATCTCTTCAGTCAGCTCAAGTCAGCTGTCCTGGCTGTATCCTCTTCCAACCTTTAGTCCAGCCCCAGCCTACTCGCTGGTGGGGCAGCGTAAGGAACAGAGAAGGCCCGGAGGCTGCGTAAGCTCTGCTTACAACAGCTAAAACATGGGTGTGTTATCAAGGCTGTTTTAGTCACCAGTCTGAAACATAGCCCTATACAGGCTGCTATGAAGAAGATTAACTCCATCCCAGCCAAACTCACTACAGGTACCTACGTAAACTCCTGCGTTACTGAATACTGCTGTTTTGGGGCAGTGATAATAACGTGATAACATTTATTAACTCTTATACATCTTCTGAAGGCATCATTTCTGTAACTTCAGTCATTTTTTACAGAGAGGTTATGACAATGTGAAAGAACTAAATTAATCCCTTTTTAGGAAGACACGAGTGAAGTGTTTTCTTGCCACGCTTTTTAGTAAGCAGTAGTTGCTACTTTTTTAATAAGGCTTTGAATAACTTCATAATTTCTAAATATAGTTACATTTCTATCTTCCTGCAACGTCTGGAGTTCTGCTCCTACAGAGTCTGTTGGTTTGGACTGCTTCCATGCCTGGAAAACAGCACTGAGTCTGTTTTGTGCTATTGCCATTTACTGTGGCTGGGCGTTTCCGGGTAGCACTGTCACCCCACCTGCTTCTTCCCTGTCATTTGGGAGTTGGAAAACAATTCCCCAAGGGTAGAGGTGTTCTTAGAACTGGCATGGCGTGTCCATAGAGGCACCTGGGACATGGCTAAAAGTGATTTGAAAGCAGGCTTGTGGGGAATTAGAAGCAACCCAGTGTATAAAACTATCTCACTGTACAAAGTAAAAAGTAGAAGGAAAGAGAAACCAACACAGCATACAACTGAAGTCCTTTGACTATTTAAACTAACGTTAATTAACTATTTTCTAAACCAAGAAGGAGAAGCATTACATTAGTTCTTTGATATTTCCTACAATTGTACTTTAAAATAGATAAGTACTGCTCAGAGCAAGCAGTGAAAATGATGCCCAAAAAATAACAAGATAAATTAGCTTCACTTACAACCCTTTCATTATATAGTCCTTAGTATTCATCTTGCTCGCATTCTTTTAAAGTTTATTTCCACACCCATGAAGGTTAAATAAACTTCACTATCGCAGTCATCAAAAATCCCCTAACACAGGAAGGAATTACTACTTGATAAAAAATACTAAATACTCCATGACTTGTAATAAAATGGTGGAAGTTGGCAATGTTGCTATTTTCTTCATTTAATGACTACATGAAATAGTTTTAATCTCCTGTTTTTGATACAGCATCTGTAAGTTCAAAGACTTTATCTAATGCTGATATATATTATACTTTTAAGCTGAGTGGGATATAATATCTGAAATGAATTCTCTGTTGCAAGGTCAATAAAGTTCTCCGAAATCATAACATCAAGCCACATTGGATGTTTGCATTGGATAGCATAATCAGAAAAGCTGTGCAGACTGCTATTACTATTCTGGTTCCAGGTGAGTCATGTTATACTCAGCAAATATTTATTAGCTAATCTCTTTAAATGTCCTTTAGAGCTGTGATTATGATGCTTCGCTTAAGATTTTGAAACCAGCACTGGCCTCCTTCCTGTTCATTGTTTTGCAACTCAAAAACTAATCAGTGTATTGTCCAAGTTATTTTGGAAAGCACCTTTTCAAGATGTGTCATCTGAACAATTCTGCAACACAGTGGGCTGTAGTAGGCTGAGGTGCTCTGAGGCCTGATTTTTTTTGAGTTGCACAATGCTGCCTCTTGAAATCCAAAGGACAGAGCACATGCCAATTTTGGAAGGTGTTTTACAAAGTGCAGATTAATGATAAGCATTTTCAAGCACTTAGAAGTCTCTTGGGCTCCTGGTCAGATGATGTCTAAAGAAAAAAAAAGAAAACAAACAAACCAAATCAAACCAAACCAAAACAAACAAACAAACAAAAAGCAAACTGTAGTGCCTGCAGTTTTAATATTATATTTTGGGTGCCCAGTTTAGCTGAGGGGAAGGAGTCTGTGTAGAAGAAACTGTAGCCCATTCTGTTATTAGTCTACCTATTTCCAGAGTTGGTTTCTCTGCTGCTTCTTAACCTCTGAGCTTGTGATTCTACCATTCTCTACAGTGGAATTAATGATGACATTTTCAAATATATCATTTAGTGCTTTAAGTCTAAAGTCAAAATATTTATGTTCCTGTTTTCTGCAGTGGGTTATGTCTTAAATTATCAACAAGGGGATCTAAAAATTCCAACAAAAGTTACAGCGCTTCCTGTTCTCCGTGGTATTTTCCATGTCCCCAGCACAACCAGGAAGGCATAAATAGGGTTTCTGTGTTACTTTCAAGTCATAAGGAAAACCTGTCTTTTGATTAGAATGCCAAACACCTTTAACAGGCATGTACTTTACTGGTGTATGATAGGAGTACTGTAGAATTCCTCCTTAATAGACTCTTCTTCTCCATACAGCTCAGTATCAGCATTAATTGCATGTGGTCAAACTTAAACAAGCCTCTGTGCCCTACTAGCTTTTAGGCACCAATCATCTGCATCTTCCCTACTTTCCTTACCCTACTTCTCGTTTCTTCCCCTTCCCTTTGACATTTTTTTCTCTTTTTTTTTCTTTTTTTCTTTTTTTTTTTTTTTTCTTTT